>VMDO01023438.1:0-31600 GCA_007922755.1 Pedetes capensis | reverse complement strand
TTGGAAGTCTAGGAGGGAGGGCGTCAGGACGCTGCCAGTTAATACTGTGACAACTGCCGGTCCTTCTACCCTGCTCCAGGCAGATGCACACACGCAGTGCTCATCCTGACCCGCGGTGCCTAGAGCAGTAAATCTCCCCCCGCAGTCCGCGTTCAGACAGCCACATACAAACAGCATCCCTTGGGTAGATAAACCAAAAATGAAACCTCACCCCAAAGTAGGACCCCGACTTGGTGCTCTTCTCCTCTTAGGGAGCGGCGGCCGGGCCCCGGGAGGCAGCTGCACCCGTGCGGGTGCCAGGCGCAATTACTGTGCGACCCGGGCTCTTAGAATCTACAGCTAGCGGATCTGGTTACCATGGTAACAAGCGCGCGCCGCTCGGCGCATGCGTATTTGTTTACCACGGCGGCCTGCCTCCCGGAAGTGATTTCCTCTGGGTCACTGCGCAGGTGCGGGATACGCGTGGTGCTGCGCAAGGCTGAGGCGCTCTGTTTGTGGTTCGGCTGGCGCGTCTGGGGTTCCTAGCCGGGTCCCTGCGGCGAGGGTGTCATGTCAGACAACGAGGACAAGTGAGTGTGGGAGCGGGGTGGCCTTTGGGGAAGCCTCGGGAGGGGTGGGTGAGGCTGGACGTGGGACGAAGCGGCTGAGGAGCCTGGCGTCCAGGGTCAATGTCTGAGGCGACTAGAGTGCTGTGGGGGTCCGCGGAGCTGAAGGGGAGAGCGCGGAACCAGGGGCATAGACTGGGTCGGAGGATGAGCACAGAAAGGCTCAGACTCGAGGGTCCAGAGTGGCTCAGTGAAAAGCTGTCTCTGAGCAAACTTTCCACCAAGCCCGGCTCTGCGTGGTGTCCTGGGAACACTATTGAGTTTCTGTTAGGTGAGGCCTCGCTCTCCAGGCGCTCACTTTCTGAAAGAGGGGACAGGCCCCTGCGCAGAAAATAGGGGGCTGTGTGAATTTAGGTGGTTGTGGAAATAGCTGAGAAGAAGAAATCCCAGGACGCTGTGGGTGGCACACACCTATAATCCTTGGAGTAGGGAGGCTGAGGCAGGAGGATAGTGAGTTTGAGGCCAGCCTGGGCTACTTAGTGAAAGCCTGTCTCAGAAAACAAAACAAGGCGCCGGGTGTAGGGTGGGGCATGCCTGTAATCCCAGCACTCTGGAGGTAGAGGTAGGAGGATCTGTGCGAGTTCAGGACCAACCTGGTCTACATAGCAAGTGCTAGGCCAGCACCTGGACTGCCCACCTAGCTACTCAGGAGGTGGAGACAGGAGGATTACAAGTTCCAGGCCAGAGGCAGCCTACATAGTTTAGCAAGACCTTGTTTCAAAATACAAAGTAAAAAAATGGGCTAGGGCTATGACTTAGTGGTTGAGTGCTTGCAAAAAACATGGGTGAGGCCTCGGGTTCAATTCCCAGTACCAAAAACAAACAGACAAACAAAAAAACAACCCAAGGACTATAAAGTAAAACAAAAATTTGATTCACTCATGAAGTAGGCCGTTTCACTGTGGAGTCCGATCCTATCAGATCTCAGAAGCTAAGCAGGGTCAGACCTGGTTAGTACTTGGATGGGAGACCGCCTGGGAACACCAGGTACTGTAGGTGTAGGAGAAGGACCCGGCAATCCACTCCTAAAAAAACAATCAGCCATTGAAAACCCTATGAATAGCAGAGAAGTACTGACAACAATGTTTCATCTGTTGTAGATAGGGTCGCTATGAGTGGGACAATGACTCGATGGCCCAACAACAAAAACAACGTGAAATGTTTTTTTTGCGGTGCTGGGGTTGAACCCAAGGCCTCACGCTCGCATACTCTAAGCACTGGACCACTGAGCTGCGCCCCAGCCCATTTTTTTACTTTTTTAGACAGGGTATTGCTAAATTATGCAGACTGCCTCTGGTCTCAAACTTGCGATCCTCCTGCCTCCGCCTCCCAAGCTGCTGGGATTATAGCTGGGATTATAGGCGTGTGGCACCGCACCCGGCTGAAATGGGTATTTATTGAGTGCCTCCTATATCTCAGCTGAGACACAGACCTCTGTCTTGCCTTTTTGTGTGTGTGTGTGTGTGTGTGGTGCTTGGAGGTTGAACCCAATGCCTTGCCATACTTTCCAAGTGCTCTGCCACTGAGCTGCACTCCCTATCTTTTATTTTTTTTTTTAAATTGAGACATGGTCTTGTGAAGTTATTCAGGCTGCCTCTGGCCTCAAACCTGCAATCCTCCTGCCTTGGTCTTCCAAGTCGCTGAGATTACAGGCGTGCACTCCCAATGTCCAGCTAGATCTCTGTCTCTTTGATTCTAGTAAGTGATACTCTAACTAATCGATATCTTCTTCTACAGTTTTGATGGTGATGACTTTGATGACGTGGAGGAGGATGAAGGGCTCGATGACTTGGAGAATGCTGAGGAGGTCAGTATTTAGCTTTAGGCTTCTATATCTGCAGTCCAAATGTCAAATAGTGAGATAAGTGGTAATTGTTGTTAGGTACCATCAAGTTGGGTCTGACTCATAGTGACCCTATTTACAACAAAACAAAACACTCCTGACTCTGTGCCAGGTACATGATCTTTTTTTTATGGTTAAGCCCATTGTCACAGACACTGTATCAATCCATCTAGTTGAGAGTCTTCCCTTTTTTTGTTGGCCTGCCACTCTCTTCAAACATGATGTCCTTCTCCAGAGATTGATCCCTTTGACAGCATATCCAGAATACATAAGACACAGTCTAGCCATCCTTGCTTCCAAGGAGCACTCTGGTTGCACTTGGTTCTTTTGGAAGTCCATAGTATATTCAATATTCATCTCCAGCAACAAAAGCATCAGTTCTTCTCCTGTCTCCTTTATTCAATATCCAGCTTTCACAACCATATAATGTGACTGAAAATATCATGGCATGAGTCAGGCACACTTTCATCTTCAATGTGACATCTTTACAACACTTTAAAAAGGTCTTTTGCAACAGCTTTTCCTAGTGCAATTCATCTTTTGATTTCTTGACTGCTGCTTCTCTGGGTAGAACCAAATAAAAGTCTTGGACAACCTCAATCTTTTCTCCATTTATCTTGAAGTTGCTTACTAACCCAGTTGTAAGGATTTTGCTTTTTTAATTTGGAGGCACAATACATACTAAAGGCTGTGTTCTTTTATATTCATCAGTAAATTCTTCAAATCTTCTTCAATTTTGGCAAGCAGAGTTGTGTCATCTGCATAATGCAAGTTGTTAATGAATCTTTCACCAATCCTGATAACACATTCTTCTTCAGAAAGTCTAGCTTCTAAGATTATTTGCTCAACATAGAGATTGAAGACGTATGGTGAAAGGGATATACCCTGACACACACCTTTCTTGACTTTAAACCAGGCAGTATTTCTTTGTTCTGTTTGAGCGGCTGCCTCCTGGTCCATGTACAGATTTCTCATGAGTACAGTTAAGTGCTCTGGTATTCCCATTCTTTGCAATGTTATCCATAATTTGTTTTGATCCACACAGTTAAATGCCTTTGCATAGTCAATAAAACAGACACCTTTCTGGTATTCTCTGCTTTCAGTTAATATCAGTCTGACATCAGCAGTGGTGTCCCTGGCTCCACGCCCTCTTCTGAATCCAGCTTGATTTTCTGGCAGTTCCCTATTAATATACTGCTGCAGTCACTTTTGAGTGATCTTTAACAAAATTTTACTTCCATGGGATATTCATGATATTATGTGATAATTTCTGCATTCTGTTGGATCCCCTTTCTTGGGAATAGGCACAAATACGGATTTCTTCCAGTCACTTGGCCAGGTAGCTATTTTCTAAATCTCTTGGCATAAACAAGTGGCTACCTTCAGAGCTGCATCTGTTCTCTGAAACATCTTAATTGGTATTCCATTAATTCCTGGAGCCTTGTGTTTCCAGTTCCTTAAGGCAGCTTCTACTTCCTTCAGTACCATTGGTTTCTGATCATATGCAACCTCTTGGAATGGTTGATCATCCACCAGTTCTTTTTGTTATAGTGATTCTGTATTCTTTTCATCTTTTGATATTTCCTGCATCGTTTAATATTTTCCCTGTAGGATCCTTCACTTTTTGCCAGTGAAGGCTTGAATTTTTCCTTCAATTCTTTATGTTTGAGAAAAACAGAGTGTGTGCTTCCCTTTTGGTTTTCTATCTTCAGCTCTTTGCACATGTCATTATAATACTTGATTTTGTCTTTTTGAGCTGCCCTTTGAAATTTTCTGTTTAGTTCTTTAACTTTGTCATGTCTTCCTTTTACTTCAGCTGCTCTATGTTCAAGGACAGGTTTCAGAGTCTCTTTTAACAGGTAATTTGGTCTTGGTCTGGGACCCTGCCATAAGCATCCCATTTAGAATGAGCACTGTTCCAGTCCTGGTCAGCAGAGTACCCCCATGGGGTGGGCCCGAAGGCTTTTGTTTAGTTGGTTCACAGGCCATGGCTTCTGGGGTAGTTAGTTTGCTGCTAAGTGGAACATCACCTTCATTCACTAAGCAAACTTCTGTTGAGTATTTATCTTCCAGGTGCTCTGTGGGGTGAGGCTGTATAGGCAGCATGTGGGGATAATGGCCTGAGAAGAAGCTACAGAGGAAAGCAGGGCCCAAGTCAGGCAGGATTTTGTAGTTTAAAGGCAATGGGAAGCTACTCACAAGTTTTAAACCAGGGAGTGGCATGATCCAAATTTCATTTTAGAAGGTGCATCCTGATGTCAAGAATGAGGAATGAGCCGGGTGTGGTAGTGCATGCCTATAATAAAAGAGGAATGAATTAGAGAAGGACAGGAGTGGAAGAGACCAGTTGGAGACCTTAAGGTGAAAGACCCATAGCCGGATGTGAGTGCCAGTAGTGTAGGTGATGAAAAGACAGATGGACAGGGTATTGGGTTGAATATGGGGCTGAGAAAGTGGATTTTGATAAGGCAGCCAAATGGATGGGTTGCTAGGTTTATAAATAAAGTAGGGCTTCCATCCTATGTAATTGATAGAGGGAGAAGAGCCGCATGTCTCTTGGAGAAAGCCCTCATGCTTTTTGTCCCTTTTTCTGTTTTCTCTCTCCACATAGCACTCTTAGGTACCTGTTCACTTGAGTCAGAAGCCTCCTCTACCCCTCTGGTCTTCCCATTCCTGTCATTTTGAGCTTACCTTCTAGATGTGATTCCACACTACCTTTGTTTCTCCACTCCTGGTGTATCAGCCTGGCTTAGAGCTCATTGCTTTTCACCTACATTCTGGCAAAAGTCATATAACTGGGTTGCCTGCCCAATCTTGCTCAACTCAGCTCTATTTGCTATTCTGCTGTCACAGTCACTTCTTACTTGCCCATGTGATCAGTTACTACTGGGCTTCCTTAGTGGTGTCTCTGCCCCTACAGCATATTCTCAACAAAATAATAATTTTTTAAATTTATTTATTTATTTTATTTATTTATTTTTTGTGCGGTACTGGGGGTTGAACCCAGGGCCTTGTGCTTGCGTGCTGTACAAGTGCTAGACCACTGAGCTGCACCCTCAGCCCATTTTTTTTTTTTACTTTTCTGAGACATGGTCTCACTAAGCTATGCTAAGTTGCCTCTGGTCTTGAACTTGTGATCCTTTTGCCTCCACCTCCCAAGCCGCTGGGACTACAGGCGTACGCCACTGTGCCCGGCTAAAATCTTTTGTGTGTGTGTGTGTGTGATACTGGGGGTTGATCCCGGGGCCTCATGCCTGCATGCTTTGCGAGTGCTGGACCACTGAGCAGCACCCCCAGCCCTTTTATTTTTTTCCTTATTTTCTGAGACAGGGTCTTGCTAAATTCCACAGACTTTCTCTGGTCTCGAACTTGTGATCCTCCTGGCTCCGCCTCCCAAGCCGCTGGGATTACAGGCGTGCGCCACCACGCCCAGCTGGCTAAAATCTTTTTTAAGACAAGGGGTCACAATACAGTTCAGGCTGGCCTGGAACTTGATATGTAGCCCAGGCTGGTCTTGAACTCACAATCCTCCACCTTGGCCTCCTGAGTGCTGGGATTACAGGTATGCACCACCATGCCCAATAATCCTTTAAAATGTTAAGTCAAATGGTGCCTTCCTCTGCTTAGACTCCTCCCCAGTGGCTTCCCATCTCACTCAGAATAAATGGCAGGAAAACCATCGAAGGTCCTCCAGTATCTGGCTATCTCCTCCTCCTTATCTCTTCTTGAGTAAGTCTGAGTCTTCTTTTTGTTTGTTTGCTTGGTTTTGTTTTTGTGGTGCTGGGGGTTAAACTTGAGCCCTTGGTACATGCTAAGTAGGCTCTTTACCACTGAACTACATCCCTGGGCTTAGGTGTCCCTTGTTTATGCTGGGCAGACTACTGTCTAGGATCTTGTTCATGCTATTCCTTCCTGTAGGAACACTTTTCCCTTCACACATGACTGCTACCTCACCTTTAGCTCTTTGTCCAGTGTCACCTAGGTGACACTTTAAATTTTAGCATTGACCCCCACCCCCAGCACTCCCTGTCTTTTCTATTTTTATGTGTTTGTTTGTTTTGAATCAGGGTCTCCCTGTGTAGCCCAGGCTGGCCTCAAATTCCACAATCCTCCTTCTTTAGCCTCTCAAGTGCTGGGATTACAGGTGTGTAACACTATCCCCCTCTATCTCTCTCTTTTTTATCTGGCGATACTGGGTGTTGAACCCAGGGCCTTGCTCATGCTAGACTTTACCACTGAGCCACACTCCCACTTCTTTTGTATTTTTTATTTTGAGACAGGGTCTCACTAAGTTGTACAAGCTGCCTCTGGCCTCAAACTTGCTATCCTCCTGCCTCTACTCCCTGAATTCCTGGAATTACAGGCATGTTCCACCTCGTCCATCTATCTGTTTTTGTACTACGTATTTTACCTGCTAGTTTTGTCGTGTGTTATTTCTCATTATAATATAAACTCTTTAGGGGAGATAACTTTCATCTGTTATATTCACTGTTCTTTCCCAAGCACTTAGAATACTATTTGACATAGTAAGCACTCAGTAGGTATTTGATGACTTCATTCTTTATTTACTACCGAATTTATTCTCCTGTCTCCAACCCTATATTCACCTTTTGCTGTAGTCATAGTCTGCAGTTAGTTGTCCAAACCCATCACGTTCTCTTTCACTTCTGTGCCTTTGCACTGTGACTCAGTCTGGAGTGCTCTTCCCTTCCCTTCCCTGATGGCTTTGCAGCTCATACTTGTCCTTCTAGATTAGTTCAAGCCTTTTCCCTGGATGGTCTCCTTAACCTCCAGTGTGAGTTAAATATCCCCACTGTCTTGTTAGCTCTGTCTTATGCTGTGTCCTTTCATAGCATCTGCTGCTCTGTTTCTTCTTTTATCTCCCTAGGCTGTGACTTTGTTGTGTCTCAGCAACTATTGCAATGTCTGGCACAGAATAAGTGTCTCCCCTGTGTGCCCCCGACCCCGCCATGGTGCTAGGGATGGAACCCAGGCCCTTATACATGCTAGGCAAGTGTTCTAGCACTGAGCCACGCCCCCAGCCAGAACAGATGCATAAATATTTGTTCAGTGTGTGAATATGTAACTCTTCCCGCCTTTATCCTGACTCTTTTGGCCATTTGACCCATTAGTTTTTAACCTGTCTGAAAGCTGGGGTGCTTGGGCCTAGCCTTCTTAGGGTTTGCTCTAGGCTTCTTATAGAGTCAGCATTCTGGGGACACCCCCCCCCCCAGGCTCTTTGCTTTTTGTCTCTTCTGTATGAGGCAACTGACTCTAGAATCCTGGTCATGATTCCTGTCTATTATCAGGTCTGAGACTTTGGCCAAGTTAGCTGATTCTCCAAGCCTCTGGAATGGGGACTGTAGTCTCTGCCTCATTAGGCTATGAGGATTGCATGAGGTGTTAGTGAGCAGTCACATGGTCCTGGCATCCAGTAACCATTAGTGGTGGTTGTCATTGTCATCACCACTCTCCCCTCTCCCAACCAAAACCAAAATATGCACCCTGAGGTTTTTCCTCCTTTTTTTGTCTCGGTCTCCAGGAAGGTCAAGAGAACGTGGAGATCCTCCCCTCTGGGGAGCGACCGCAGGCTAACCAGAAGCGAATCACCACCCCGTACATGACCAAGTATGAGCGAGCTCGAGTGCTGGGCACCCGAGCGCTCCAGATTGCGTGAGTGTGCCTCTTCGGCTTCTCCTCCATCAGTCAGGCGCCACTGAATCCCCTACCTGCTAATCCTGCCCAGCCTGGCACCCTAAACAGACCTGTCCTGAATAGATATGTCCTGAATAGAGGTGGTGCTGGCCCTGGGTATCAGACATTGTTATTAGACCCTGGCCCTTGGGGAGCCTGTGAGCTAATTGGAGAAATAGGACATGAGAGGTAACCAAGAAGTCAACTAACTGTGAGGGATAAAAAGAATAATATGAGACACAATGAGATGATTGCCTGTCAGGTAGGTGAAGCAAAGAAAGAGCATGAATTCAGAGAGCCCCAGACCACTGTGTGCTATTAGTCAGGGAGGCCTGTGGCAGCCCCTTTCAGCTTAAGCTACTTCTTGATGCAAAGGAGCCTGTGGCCAGCCCTGCAGTATGGGGAGGTCCCTCCTCTTGGAAGAGCTCAGAGTGGTGGTGGGCCCTTGTTGTTGTTGTTAGGTGCCATCGAGTCGGTATCCGACTCATAGCGACCCTCATAGGGTTTTCAATGGCTGACTGTTTCGGGATTGCCTTGGGAGTGGATTGCCAGGCCCTTCTCCCATTTTTGTGGTGCTGGGAATTGAACTCGGGGCCTCAGAGACTGCAGCGCAGCACTCTACCCACTGAGCTAAATCCCAGCCCGGTGGGCCCTTAGGGACTCAGAAATTAGCAGTGTTTCCTTTTCTGCCAAGTTTGGAAGGACAAGATCAGGAAGGGAAAGTAGGCATATAGGGATCAGGTCGTCTGGTGACCTAGTTACCAGGTTAGCATAGGCGGTGCAGGACACCATGTGCCTGCTAAGCTCATGGGCACAGTGAACAACAGTCCAGAGGGCGCCTTCTGCTGGCAGGCATCTTTGAGCAAGCAAGACTCTTGAAAGAGGCTGGGCTAGATGCCTGCTTTTCTGCCTGGGTTCCCCTGGGTAGGGGTAAGTGAGGGACAGAGAGTGTAAGAGCATCAGTAGCACTCCAGTGGAAGGACCTCCAGGGGGTAGATGAGGCTGCGGAAAGACATGCCCCCCGAAAGGGCTTACATGCTGGTTTGGGAAATGGGGTAGTTCAAGGAGGGAGTAGGGGGGGATTAGGTGGAAAGCCTTGAAGGAAAAGCTAGGGCAGATGTGTGGAGGCCTGCGTGCTTGAGAGGCAGTGATGCCATCGTGCATTCCCTCCCAAGGGTTCAAACAGCACTGGCTGTTTCTCTTTCTCCTCCAGGCTTGTGGGGTAAAGATGACCAACCTGTCTGCCTCAATAAGGGTTTTATGGTCGGGCAACATGGTTCTTGCCCATTCCTCAGCAATTCCAGGCTTTTACCAGCCTGGTTGCCCTTGCTGTTTGGGATGAAATTAGAGCCACATTCAGTATAGTATCTTTTGGTACCACTGGTGTCAGAATCCTGTAGGCTTGCATCATCAATTATGGTAGCTGCTAGCTTCATGTGGCCATTTAAAACAAGTAAAATTAAGTAGAAGTTTGAGAGTTTGTCTCATGAGGCACATCTCAGGTGCTCAGCATGTGTGGCTCATGGTTACTGCAAGGGATTGCACAGGTACGGGCCGTTTCCCTCATTGCAGAGTATTCTGTGGGGCACACAGATACAGGCTAAAAACGGCTCCGCAGGAAGAACCATTCCTAAAGTATTTTTCAAATGAATAGACTGCTTGTATGCAAGTCAGTCTTTCACCACTGCAGTGCTGTACTGGCACCTGTTAGGGAAGTAAAGACGGTTAAAGATGTAACCCTCCAGTGCCCGTATATTTTCTGGTGGGAGAGATGGACCTGTGCACAAATACCCAAAACTCAAGGCAGACGTGGGGTAGCTTTAAAAGGGTACCAAAAAAAAAAAAAAAAAAAAAAAAAAAAAGAGAGAGAGAGAGAGAGAGAGAGCGCCTCATGAAGGGGTTAGAATCCCCTGCGGACAGATACAGAGAGGTGGTGGTGTGGGTATCTCAGGTTCTGGAAACAGTGTGAGGAAAGGGCCAGGTGAATGGAAGGAGGCAAGCTAGTGTGGATTATGATGGGAGATAGTTTGGGGCACAATGCTGGAAAAGATGTCATTTGTGCTTAGAGAGAAAGGTTCAGATTGACACTCATTCGGTGGTCACTGTGGAGCACATGAAAGCTTTGAGGGTGACATTCAGATCACTCCATCTCCAACTGTCCTGTTTTGATGGAGCATAGTTCGATCTGTAGTGCTCTTTCCCATTAAGGGATATGATGCTGTTTGGTGCCTCCTCACCTGCTATAAGCCCGTGCACAGCCAGGATAGATACTACACCTAGCACTGGGCTCCTGACTTTGCATGTAGGGGCTGAACAAACATTCCTTGTCAGGATTTAGATGTGATTTCAATCTGGCTAGTTAGCACCGCCTGGTGGCTGCTGATTGTCACATCCACTTCCTAATGATAGGTTTATTTATGGAGGCTGTGGCACAAGAGAAATGACTGAAGGCCCCACCCACTCTTGCAGTTTGCACATCACATACACGTGAGATGTGCTGGATGAATGAATGCCCTTGAGTTATTCATATCTTGAGAGAAAGGCAGCATAGGAAGATCAAGACAAGCAGTTTGCCACATTCTCTAAGCTTTATATGCTTAGATATGGTGACACATGGCTATAATCCAGCACTTGGGAGGCTGAGGCAGGAGGATTGCTGAGAGTTCGAGGCCAATCTGGATTACATAGTGAGATCCAAGCCATCCGGGGCTATATAGCAAGACCTTGTCTTAAAAAAAAAAATGAAAAATAAATAAAGCTTTGTATTTTGGGGGCATTTATTTCATTTTTTTTTCTTGGTATTGGAGATCAAACCCAGGGCCTTGTACATGCTGAGTACATACTCTCCCACTGAGCTATACCTCCCAGCCTTGGAGACATTTAAATACTTACTGAGAGAGAATATAAGAAAAGCACTTGGTCTCTGCCCCTGGGAAAATTTCAAGCTTTTGAGAGTAACAGAAGTCAGAGTATTTGTAATAAAATTAGTAAATGATGGCTCTCAGACTGGTTGGTCATCAGAATCACCTGGGCAACTCTTTGTAAGTATAGAATCTCAGGCGCCTTTATGAGAGATTCTATTCGGGGGTCTGGGGAAAGACCTGGAACCTGTACTTTTAGCATACTATCCTACTAATTCTGGATGCAGTAGTATAAACTTGAGCTGTAATAGTCAGGGGTGGCTTCCTGGAGGAGACTGGTCTAGAATCAGCATCCCCTTGTTTGTTTTAGGAGCCTCTGCTGGGTTCTCCCCCCTCCCCTACCATGGTGAACCACAGGTGGTCCTGGGCTGCCAGGAGCTCATGTTCTATTGTGTACAATAGTCCAGTGAGATTGGTACCAGGAGAAACATATGCACTATGAGTCTGGGTACTGAGGATTGCCAGAGTGGAGATGTTTGAGCCTCTCCCTGCTGTGTCGGGAGAAGAGCTGGTAAGAGGACTCAAAAGGGAAACAGTATGGAATGTCCAGGTGCTTTAGTCTGTTTTCTGTGGCTGTCACAAAATACCTGAGACTGGATCATTTGGTTTGGTTCACTTGGCTCCTGGTTCTGGAGGCTGAGAAGTCCAGAAGTGTGGCACAGGCATCTAGTGAGGGCCTTCCTGATGCATCATAACATGGCAGAGGATATCACATGGAAGGCTTGTAAGCGGATGAACGCGCTGACCAGAGGCCTCATGTGGGAGGGGGCCAGGCTGAAGGACTGGGACCTGTGCCGGGGTGATACTATGATAGAGGACAAAAATGAGGTTAGCTGGGCACCAAGGCAGGGCTCACAGAGTTGTTCTGGAGCGGTCCATGTGGAGGGCCCCTGCTGTTGAGATATTTAAGTTCATAGATCTTTTGTTTATTACAGTGGAGGTGTCAGAGCACAGTGGTTAGGAGCATGTGGAGTTCCGATATTGGCTCTGCCATCTATTGGCTGTATGTGGCCTTGGACAAGTTTATGACTCTCTGTGTCTCAGTTTTCTCATCAGTAAAATGGAAATCAAAATAGAACTCAGGTCAGATGACTATGTAGAGAGGTGACAACAGCGATTGGAATTTAGTGAGCCCTTGCTTGTCAGCCTTCAGTATTTAGGCGTCATTGTCCAGGCAGTGGTTATTTTCCTCATTTTCAAATGACGCTACTGATATTTGGAGAGAAATCTACTGACTTGTCTTTGAAGAAACAGCTTCAGTCCAGTCCGCTGCGCCCCCCACCCCCCGCGCCGTCAGTGGGGCAGGTCTCTGGCAGTGTGCTGTGCATGGCTCCTCACCACGCCTGCCTACTCAGAAGGTGACCTTGCTTGGTGCGGACCAGCATGCTGGGCCCAGCCTCTCTGCCTGTGTTTGCAGTTGCTCCAACAGCTGTCCCTGTCCTGCAGGATGTGTGCGCCTGTGATGGTGGAGCTGGAGGGGGAGACAGACCCTTTGCTCATTGCCATGAAGGAACTCAAGTAAGTCCCCCAGATCATGCTCTCTCCTCAGAGCCTCGGCAGGCCTGTGTTGGGCCTCCCTGGCTGGGGGAGCTGGGGCTTTGCCGGTTGAGCCTTGGCTCATTCATAGTGGGCCCACCAGGAGCAGGGAGAGAAGATGGCAGGCCTATGGGGAGGGCATTGATTCGACGTGGACTTCTGCCGTCTCTCCCTCTGCTGTAGGGGTTGGGCACCAGCTCTCATGTCCTGTGCTTCTCCCCCTCACAGGGCCCGAAAGATCCCCATCATCATTCGCCGCTACCTACCAGACGGGAGCTACGAAGACTGGGGGGTGGATGAGCTCATCATCACCGACTGAGCTGGAGCCATCCTCCTGACCACACCCTAGGGCCCATTTCCATGCTCACTTTGTACATGTAAATAATAAACCAGTCAGCCTTTCTACCCCGCCATTTCTGCTGCGATGCCGTCACCTGCTTCTCCCTATCCCTGCCCTGCCGCTTGCAGTGAGCACGCATCACAGTGGTCCTGGTCCTGTTAGCTCTTTACAAGACACCAGGGGCCGTTGGCCCTTGTGAATCCCCCACATCCCTCCCTCCACCTCCCCACGCACCAGAGCAAAGACTGCTGCAGGGGAGACACCTCAGCTGCCTTCCCAGCAGACAGTCAAGTCTTTGTGCCCAGGGAGCTGGTTGCCACGGAAACCCCCAATTTCCTTTCCAGTGGGGACTGGCTGTAGGGGCTTCTCCCTTCTCAGGAGTATCACAGAGCAGGTCTCATCAAGCCACCCATTGTTTCCTGAGGACCTGCCTGGAGCTCTTATCGAGGGCTCAGATCCCCTTTCAGTAGCAGTGCCCCAGCAGGAAGCGTGGGGGTGCTGTGGTTCCCCCACCCTCCCCAGGCAGAGCCCTGCTGGGCAAGTCAGCAGCTGGAGCAAGGACTGAGCTCCCGCCTACCTCTCTCCCCACCACGGTCCACTCTTCAGGCCGCTGCCACCCATTTCTGTCCTCTGTGGCCCACCTCTCTGGTCCGCCACCTGTGCCTTCTGCTTCCCAACCCTAGAAGATGTCTTTTCCCTCGAGTGGGGCCCTCGATCCTCAGGCCTGGACTGGGGTGGGTTCTAGGACAACGTGCTCCTGGGTTCAGCCTGAGCTGGAGCTCCCCTTTGCCTCAGGTGCCAGTGGGGCCTCTTCTCCATCCTGCTTCCCTCCCTGAGGAGGGCACCTGGCACATCGGCTCCTCCTGGGGACAGGGCAGAGGTGGCTGTGGACACCAGCGTCTGCAGAAGGCAAGATTGGCTCCTTGTGTATTCCAGCCTGACCTCCCTTCCACTGTTGGCTCCCAAAGGGAGGAGCTGGGCTGGCCTGACCTGGACAGGCGCAAAGGATGAGCCGCCACAAGCGTGGGAGGGCTGTGGGCTGCTCTGGAGAAGGGTTAACTCAGGGAGCAGTGGACTTCGCACCCCTGCCACCCTCCTCCAAGCCTGTGGAATCCTTTAATCAAGTTGGGTGCTGAAATTTCAGCTCTGAAATGCCGCCTTTGTGCCGGCATCCAGGCAGCCGCCCCGGAGTGCGGGGGTCACTTTCTCGGCCCCAATTCTCTAAATGGTCTCTTTGTTCCTTGCTGGGCCACTCAGTATCAGATGTGATTAAAGAGATGGTGTTTGGGTGGGAGAGGAGGGAAGTTAACCCTTAGGGGATAGGGTGTAAGAAAATGGGAAGAAAGGGGTGTTTCTCCTCTCATCTTCCCTTTCCCATTCTGTCCCTTGCCATTCAGCTGTCCGGGCCAAGGTTTGACTTTCCTTGAACATAGTCTCCAGTCACCGCTGCTGGTTCTATATTTTAGAGTTTAGTCTTTAGGGTCTCATCAGGCCTTTCCAGAGACATGTGGCTCCTCTCCTTCCAAGTGAAGCCACCGCCATACCCAGGCTCATCCAGAACCTGGGGTCTGAGGGATGCGCACAATCAGGTCTTACGACTCCCTGTCATTTGTCTTCTCCGGGTCTGTTTCTCTCCCCTCATGCCTCAGTACAGCCCAGCAAGGTCCTGGAGGTGGTGGTTTCAGCTTCTGGTTGTGACCCCTCTCCTTGCCTTGTCCACTGTGCTCCCCATCCCCTAATCAGAAGCAGTGTGCAGACCCGAAGTGGACAAGTGTCCTGCCTTTCAGTAAAGGGGAAGGGGCAAGTTGTAAAAATTGTGAGAGGTAAGGCTAGTACTCATGGATCCCTAACAAAATTCTAGAATAGGTGATTTACGTATTTGATAGCACTAAGCTGAAGTGGGGATCCAGGAGCCAGTGTAGGGTTTCCATGCTCTGTCAATGTTGCCATGGCAATTTTTTCAGTGATTTTTTGGCCTGATGGGTCTAGGGAATACCACACATCAGCATGTCTTGATTTGAGCAGGCACTGAAAGGTTTCTGGGTGGCTGTGATAGATGAAGTGTGCACTCCATGATGGTGTAGTGAGATGGTTCAGAACTGACCAGACAGCCTTTCGCTAAGAGTGTAGAGAAGAGAACTGATGAGATACTTAGTGGATTTTGCAAGGCCCTCTCCCTCTTCATTTCAACCTTTCTTAGTCACTTAAACGAAGATATTTACGTTTTCAGATACACAAAGCTAGGTTCCAAGATTTAATATAGAGGAAATGGGTGAAACCCAACCAGATGAAATCTGTTAAAGATAAGTAGAAAATCCTGTTTTTATCTATAGTAAAACACCAAAAATCAGCCTATATGTAGTTTGGGTGGCCTGACTTTGCAGCAGAGATTGAAAGAGCAGGGGTTTCAGTCACCAAGCTTTGGGGGAGGTGGCCTGAAGAGCGGGCTAGATACGCTTCTGGATGGAGGGGGCCAGCCACGCTGGGAAGTTCCTGATGCCCACCCTCCCCAGAGTCCTGACTGCGAGGCTGGTGGCTGGAGAACACAGGTGGGACGGAGGAGCTCGGTCTGGAGCAGCAAAAGTGGACTTAAAGCTCCAGATTTGAGGAGGAAGTAGCCTGCAAACCTTGGGCAAGCGGAGGGGGAGATGGCCAAGAATATTTGGAATCAGAGCTGGGTTCAGACTCTGGCGCCAGCACTTCTTAGCTTTAGCCTCCCAAAGCTTACGTCTCTCCACCAGAAAATCAGGACTAATGATGAGACCCACTCTCCCACAGGCCTGAATGACATGAAACACCTGGCAAAGCGTGTGGCCAGGGAAGCACACAGGAAGTAGTGGCTCTTTACTGTGAGAACTTCTAGGAGCTGCTGCTTGTTGGTAGAGCAAGGGGAGAAGACTCTTCGATGGTCCCTGGCCTTGGGGTTTGTGTGTGTGTGTGGTGGAGTGGGTCCTCACCTCTCCTGAGGACAGACACAGTGCTCAGGTCGTGAGCACTGAAGAATAGAAGTGCTTGTCTCATACCCTTGGTTTAGATCTGGACACGGGCTGCTGTTGTGAAGGCTCAGACCCTGGCATGGGCTGTTGTGTGTGTGTGTGCCCACGTGTGAGGGAGATGGCAGATGAAGGGTGTGGCACAGAAGGCCCATCCACACATCCAAAGGAACCAGGCTGGCCTGCTGACCTCAAGGAGTCAGACTCAATCCACTCACTCCCCTTCAAATACCTGGCCCTTAAATTATTTGCAAATTCCCTGCTGCTGGGTGAGCAGCGGGTTTGCAGTGAGTGGGGCAGAAGGCAGAGTTCCCGCTGGACTGGGGAGAGGGACCGTCAGAGGCTTTAGTACCTGTGCACAGATCCACCCTACCAGGAGGCCAGCTGTCCTAATGCCTCCACCATCCCTATAACCTTAGGGGAGAGGGCCTTGGCTTAGCTCTCCTTTGCACCTTCCTCGTAGCTACTTCCGGAAAGCCTTGGAGGGAGCACCAGTACAGGGATGAGACCAAGAGACAGGCCGGGTCAGGGCCACCACGCAGGTAACCGGAACCTTTAATTTTATTACTTGGAATGCTTAATGCAGAGTTAATAGGGGCTGGAGTAGCTAGGAGGGGAGAGAGGAGCGAGGGGACTACTGAGATAAATAAGGGGGACAGTAATGCGTTACATGTGACTGTGGGGTTGCAGAAGAGGAGATGGGGCAGACGGAGCTACGTACTTTATTCAGGTACCACTGGGAGGCAGAGGGCGAAAGGCAAGGGCAGAATGTACACGGCAGGCTCGTAGCATCCAGCCTGCTGCCAGTGGCCTGGGTGCTGGATGCCACGTCCCCTCATGGAGCTGAGGGCAAGGGCCTGAGCAGTGCTAATTCTTGGAGCCCAAGGAGTAAGGCTGACTGAAGAGGGAGCTGGCCAGGTACCCAGGGAGGAAGGCTCCATGAATTGTCTCTGAATTCCCTCCTGGAGCCCACACCTCCTCACCCTGGGGGGCCCTCAAGGTCTGGGGTCGGGGTAGGGTGACTGGGGCCTTTCCTCCATTAGACAGAGGATGAGGTTATCGGCCCAGAACTGGGTATGGGGGCCTCTGTGCCAATTCCTTCCTGCATTCAGGAGGGGGCCTTGAGGGGAGGTGGGCTCCCACTGAGCCTCGAGGCTGTTCAAAGCTGTGATGGGACAGAGCCAGTTCCAGTGCTGGAGGCAGGTCCCTAGGCAGCCTAGTTCTTAGGCACTGTGGCATAGGTGGCAGAGAGGCCTGTGAGCTCCCCCCACCCTCCCTGAGAGAGGAAACAGGAATGACGAAGTCCCGCCCTGATGCTTCCTCCCTCCCTGCCAGGGACCTCAGGTCCTGGGATAGAGGGCCATTTTTAGGGAAAGGGCAGCACCCTGTCCTCAGTCTGGGGGCAGCCAACAACCTCCTCTCTGCCCCGCTGTCAGCCAAGGCTGGGCCTCCAGAGCCAAGGGCAGGCTCTGGGTCATCAGGGCAGGAGCAGACAGAAAGACCTCCCTCCACCGTCAGCCTCTGCAGCCTCCTCCATCGCCACCACCAGGCCTGAAGTGGTCGAGGAGCAGGGTGCACAGGCTAAAGGAAGGGGCCTGGGGCCGGGCAGGGGCTGGTGGTGCCAGGGGCCCTGTTTAAGGCCGGGACAGTGTCGTATATACGGGCTGTTCCCAGTGTGTGGGGCTGTGGGACTGAGGCCCCGAAGGGCTGGGGTCAGAGATGGCCGTGTAGAGGGGCCGCTGAGAGGGCCCCATGTAAGAGAAGGCCGAGTAGAGGCCAGAGGCCTGGCCCGAATGGCCATAATAGGGTCCTGAGGGCTGATGGTCAGAGTAGTCAAACTGGGGGCGGGAGATAGAGGGGAAGGCGGAGCCGTAGTGGGGCAGACTGAGGGAGGTGTAGGCGATCTGCGAGGTGGACGGCTGGTCAGTGTAGTGTGGGGGCCCCTGGGGGCCTGCGGTCTCTGTCTTCACCTGGGCTTTGGCATCCACACCAGGGGGGGAGACCGTGGGCAGAGCCACTCCCGGTGGCTTGGAGATCCAGGCAGAGTGTCCACTGGCCACTGCCAGGGCGCTGCCCAGCCCATAGCCAGCTGCCGAGTAGCTCCCTACATGGCCCGGATGCCCATTGGGCGGCAGGTATTGGTCCAGCTCAGCCACATCGAAGGTCTCCATGTTGGACATTACCTCGTGGCTGATCTCACCGATGTCCACGTTGCCGAAGTCGATGTGCGGCTTCCCGCCCTCCCCCAGGGATCGCCCATCCCGCTTGGGGTCTGCCTTGCCCGGCTGCAGCTCTGTCTTTGGGGTGGTTGGAGGGGTGGGTGGGCCATGGCTCTGGCCTGGGTGGAAGGAAGACAGAGAAGAGCAAAGGGGAAGCAGGTCAGAGGCCCACCGTCAGGCAGCAGATGCCTCCAGGAAGCCGAGGTCTGACCTCTGCTAACCTTGTAAGGTTTACACGTCCTGTCAACACACGCATTTGTTTGTCTCCTGGTCTTAGGCTGGCCTCTGGATGTGGATCCTGCTTCCCACCTTCCCACCCCCTCGACAGGCCTGCATCATTCTGAGGACACTTTCCGGTTGTCAGTTCTTTGCATGGGCTAAAGTTGGCTTCTCTGTTGCGGCTGCCCTGTTTGCTTCTATTGTTCCTCAGCTGCTGACCCCGATGTGGTCTGGCCTGTCGCCTGTGCCCTGCTTGGTCTTCAGGGCACACGTAGCCTCTGCTGGCCACTCCCCCTGCTGAGCTTGGTCTTCCCACTCCACTCTGGACTGTGTCTCACTGTGGCCAGCTCCCTGTGCCTGCTGTCTGCTCAGGCCCCCAGACGGTGCAGTGTCTCCTCCTGAGCCTGCCCAACTCCCAGGCACTCTGGCCTGCTGGCCCTTGAGCTGCCTTCCCTTCTTGCCCAGGAGGGCCTCACATCACTGGCCCCACTCCTTTGTTCCCCTTCTCATCCACACACCCACTCAGCAGACACTCCAAGGCACTGCTAAGTGCCAGGTACTGCGCCACGTGCTGGGGATACAAACGGAAATGAAACAGGCCCTAGCTGCAAAAGCTCACGGGCTGAGAGAGATCAGAGACCACACATGCCTAGGTTGGGAAGTGCTGGGATGACGTGACATGGAAGGACTTAGGCCATCAAAGGAGGAAGCCACGTCCTGCCTTGCTGATTTGGGGAAGTCTCATTGAGGGTGTCTGGCCACGGCCTTGAAAAGTGAGAAAAAGTCTACGTTGGCAGTTTCATTCTGTGGTGGTGTGTGCTTGGTCCATGGTTATGTGTGTGTGTGCGTCCCTGAGTCCGTGAATGTGAGGAGCTGTGTGTGTAGAGGGTGGCTGGGTGGACAGGGCATCCCATCAGAGAGACATGTCTGTGGTCTTATGAGGCTGGGAGTTCCTTGAGGGCAGGCCGTGCTTCTTCCATCAGATCAGTGGGAGTGCAGAATTTGGCACTGGCCAACGGCTCTGGACTTTAAGAGACCTGCTTGGGCTTGAATCCTGGCTCTTGTCACTTACTGTATAACTCTGGGCAAATCCCTAGTCTTCTCCTAGGCAGTTTCCTTGTCAATAAAGCAGATGTGACAAGACCAGGCAGCCCAGACATTCCTCCTTCTGGAAGCCTTCCCTAACTACAGTCTGGTGGGTAGCTGGGTATTTCTGGAGGTCTCACTGGATGGCTGGATAGATGGATGGCTCCTCCCTAGAGGCCACCTCCTTGGATTCTCCAAGGGCCTTCTGTGTACTTGTTTCTTCCTATGCATAATTCACTTGCTTTCATCCTTTCTCCTTGCTCTAGACTGTGGGCTCCTGAGGCCAGAGACCATGGGCTTCCCTTGGTGGTGTCCCACGTGTCCCCTCCAGTGCCTGACACAAAGTAGGACTTAGCATGTCTTCTGATGCAAAGCTCTGCTCTCAGAGCACTTCCTGTACACCAGGCCTGAGTGTGGCACTTTTGGTACATGAGGAATGGAAGCACGGCAGCCCTGGGGCCAGGCAGAGGCCCTGGACCCCAGCTACCTGGGCTCAGACCTCAGCTGTTGGGCAAGTTCCTCTTCTGTTTCCTGTTTCCCTATCCATAAGATGATAGTAGCCTGCCACCCACTGAGATCAAGCCCAGGCATTTGGGTACTCCATCACAGCATGTAGGGCTGACTGCTAACTGAAGCAGTCAGTACATATGAAGTTATCAGTATGGTGCCTGGCACATAGTAGGTGCTCAATGTCAGCTCGTATTCCCATTAATGAGAATTAAGCAGGAACATGTCCTATTTGGCTCATCCATGGCATGAACTCAGCATCACACGCCATGTCTCCCCCATGAGAGCAGAAAGTAGGGCGAGGCAGTGCCTTCCCCTCCTCCATTTGCTCCCCCATTTCTCGAGCGTGCCCTGCCAACCTTTCCATGTCACAGCTGCTGCAGCCCCTTGACCTGCCTCCATTGCTTGCCTACCCGGCTCTCTTTGCCCAGCAGCAGGGCTCTTGCATCAGCCCTGGCCGGTGGCATCTTGCTCAACCACGCCCTGGGGCACTGAGCTGCCTCTGGGCCCCTGCATCCAAGATGGGACAGCAGCAGCCCCTGGGTAGCCCTTGCCAGAGCTCAAGGAAGTTGGGGAGCATCAGGGTCTCAGGCTACCCAGCCTCCCCCAGCCCCGGCTCTACCGTCAGCACCTTGGCGGCTCCCAGTCCGGCACTCACCTGAGGGGTGCTCCGGGTTCCCATCCGACATGGGGGAGCCCTCTTCTGGGTGCCGGTGGTCCAGGTGGGCACTCTTGTAGTGGGCCTGGATGGCAGCGGCCCCTCCCTGCTCAGCCTCCCCGCCTGGGCACTCGGCCTCGCCTTGGGCTGCCTTCCCGTTCTTCCGCCGCCGCGGTTGGTACTTGTAGTCTGGGTGGTCCTTCTTGTGCTGCATCCGAAGTCGCTCAGCCTCTTCAATGAAGGGGCGCTTGTCACTCTCGTTCAGAAGCCTGGGGTGGGACAGCAGGTTTTGGGACAGCAGAGCCAGCGTGAGCATTAGAGCACCCAGGATGGCTTCCTTCTGCATGCTGGCCCCGGAAGGCACACATCCCAGAACACGGAGCCCAGAGGGCAAGGTCTAGAGGGGGCTGTGCCCTGCAGTTAGGGCCCAGAAGATGCCAGGCAGAAGAACAGCAGCCTCAGAGGGCTATGATCCCTGCCCCCAAATCTCTCAGGGCCTGGATGGCATGAGGAGTTAGCCCTGAGGATGGGGTTAGAGGCAGGAACAGAGGTTGCAAGGGGCCAGTCTCAGGTCAAGGACAGGAAACATGTTCTCATCACCAAAGCTGTCCCCAAGTGGAACTCCCTGCCTCATTAAGGAGCGAGCTCCCTGGGGCTGGACATGTGCAGACAGAGAAGTGGCATGGCCGGGGGAGGAGGATCCCAGTTCTGCTACTTGCTAGCTATATGTGAGACCTCCAGCAAGCTACTTCTCAGAGCCTGAGTCTCTTCGCTATAAAACAAAGATGATAACCTCAACTTCATGGGGCGTGGGATCACTGGAAATAATGGACGCAAAGTGCCTTGTCCTGGGGCCTGGGGAGGGGAAACCTTGCAAAAGAGGTGCTGTTCTAATGCTGCTTGAGGGGGTTGCAGAGGAAGGCCCAGGGTAAGCCCCTCAGCTCTGGAATACTGACTTGGTGAATTCCAGTGTGGTGGGACTAGGGGTTCTCTTCATTATGGGGGATACTGCTTTCTGGGGGAGATCCTGTAACCCTGTCTATGTGACAAAGTAGAGGAAACTCTAATTTTTTTCCAGACCCTGGGACAGTCCAGCCCAAGGAGGGTAGCAGGCCTGACGGCAGTGCCCCAACCCACCCAACTCAAGTGTCAGGCCGAGGTTGGAGGGTGGAGGTGCTTCAGGGATTGGCTGCCCCAGGCTGAGGAGGCCACAAGGGGGTGCCCTGCAAATGGGGTTGAGGGTAAACTATACAGATCCATAGACTCCTAGACACAGGGACTTAGAATGCACCTGTCTTGGTGGGAGCAGCCCTGGCCTCTGTCCCGAGGGCCTCTTTGCAGAGGCCCCACCCTGCAACCCAGCGTGTGCCCTCTTCCCTGGGTAGCAGGAGGCTGGGAGCGGGTGGTCATGCCAGGCACCTCCTAGCCGGCGGCAGCATTCCTGTGCAGCTTAGCCTCCTGGGCAGCCCTGCCCCCACCCACGTTCTCCAGGGGACCCTCAAGCTGAGCAAGACTCCATCAAGATCAGTGTACATCTTTAGGACAGGATGGAGACCCCCAGGCTGGGCAGGGAGTCCGGGTGAAGGCTGGCACCTTCCCAAAATAACTGCGCACAGAGGCCAGAGGCCCCGCTCTTTTACCTCTTCCCTTCCACACGCCCTATCCCCAGAAATCAGCAAGAGAATGGCAAGGATGTGGAGGAGGCCACACAGGCCAGAAGAGAGGGAGGCCCAGTACCTAGCCCACTGATGCCTCCCAAGCTCCTCCACAGCAGAACCACACAGAAACCTAACCCGGGGCCTGCTGCCGCCCCCCAGCCCTAACCTCAGCACCCCCAGCTCTGTGCAGGCTCTCTCCTCACCTGACCCATGTAAATCCCTCCTGCCACTGCCACCTTTTCCCAGCGGCCCCCAGCTCAGTCTGCATTTGCACCTCCTGCTCTCCAGGGTTGGGACGGTAAGGAGGGGAGGAGGGGCTGCTTCCCCTCCCAAACTGGAAACCCAACTGGGGGTTCCCAGGGGCGCACTGGCTGCTGCTGCATGTGTCCTGTGTCCTCCTGTCAGGCTGATGGCATGAGATGACCTGGGGAGGGCCCTGTAGGACTGGGAGGGCAGGAGAGGCCAATGAGCCCCCCATGGGAGAAGCTACAGCCTATGACCTCATTCCGTTTCTTGGCTGTGCGTTTTCCGTGCAAGTGAACCAGTGCACAACCAGTCTGTGGGATCGGCACATAATGGTCCTTTCCCAGATGCCATCTGAAGTTAGCCACCTTGCAGAGCCCACACAGCTGCTTAGGACCTAGGCTCGATGGCGATTGCCTCAAACCTACATGCGGCCCTCCCCAGTCTACCCGTCTGTCTTTGTCTATTTTAGGCCCTCTGTTTAGTTCTGTCTACCTAACTGTCCCCTTTCCTGATGTCTGGGCAGGCATGAACTTGGGAGGTGGGTGTTCAGGAGAAGCCCCTGGAGTGATTGAGCAGCCCAGCCCATATCCCAGGGTCTCTCAGGACTCCCACTCATGGCCTAGGCAGCCGTCACCTGTGGGCACAGACTTGGACCTTTGCATTGTGCTTCTGCCTCCCACCCTTGATGCTGGGTCCTCAGCCAGCAGGGCCTGCTCCTGCGGCTCCAAGTCCAAGGGCCTGGGGGCGGGGGGGAACTGGGACAGGCACAGCAGAAGGGGCCCCTCTTAAGCCCTTTGCAATAAGGACAGGGGGGTGGGGGTCTGTCCCTGCTGTGGTCCCGCGCATTGGTCTGCCCACATGTGGGCCTGCTTGGTCTGCCTGTCTCCCTCCCTCTCAGTTGTCTGTTTTCCCCGTGCTCTCCTTTGTGCCACAGCCCCAAAGGCACTGGCCTGGGATGAGCCCCAAGTCTACACGGACTTTGGGCAGAGGAGCTAGCTGCCACCTCTGCTCTTGGGCAGAGATGGACTATTTGGGCCCAGCCCCCACCTGCCCAGGGTGAGCAGGGACTGAGGATTGCAAGGGCTGGGGAAGGGGCACTAGGCCATCAGCAAGCACAGGCCAGGGGGACAGATGTAAATCTTTCAGTCTCTTGGGGACCCTCTTGCTCCATCCTCCGGTCTAAGCCTTGGGTCTTCGGAGCCTTTGGTCTTTGTCCTAGGCCACGGAAGGGGAGGGAACAGGCTTCCGACAGACTCACTTCCTCAAGCCCGGAAGTGTCCCTGCTCTCCTCTCCTCTGCCCACTCTCACCATCTCCAAACTACTCCTGACAGTGAAGGGTGTCCCACCATTGTCATCAGGCACAATGTGGGGACGGCCCCTGACAACGAACTGGGTGACTGGGTTCTGGCCCTGGCTCTGCCGCCAACTGCTATGTGACCTTTGCAGTGCCTTTCTGGGCCTGTCTGTTGGGCAGTCCAGTGGGGATCAGGTGACCTCTGTGGGCTGGCATCTGCTGGAGCCCCAGTTCTCTTTGGGAGCTGCTCTGGGCCTCCTGGGGTGGTATGGGAGATGTCCTGCTCCACACATCCTCAAGGGGCCAGCTGAGTTCCAGGGTCAAGCATTTGGAAGCTTTCTCCCTGGGGGAATGTTACCTCAGCAGTTGGAGCTTGTCCCATGCAGCCTGGGACTCTGAGGGACCCTAGGCAGAAAGTGGGCCAAGCTTCCTTCTGGCCAGGTACGCAGCTCCACTTTAGAAGCTGGGGGAAGATGTTGCTCAACTTTGGGTGGGGCCCTGGGAGGGAAGATGGCGCCCTGGGAAGGAAGATGGCGGGGAACTTGGAGAGGGAGGAAAGAAGAGAACCGAGCTTGGGCCCTCCGGGACAGAGTGGGAGGGGGAGGCTCCTTTCTGTGTGGCAGCCCTGGGGGAGTAAAGGGTTCCTCAGGCCAGGGGGTGAGGTCTGGAAGGTCCAGGAAGACCCTGCAGTGGAAAGGAGTGGAAGTCCCCCTGTTTCTCTGGATTCCTTGTTTTCTTTGAACTTCCCCCAGTCCCCATCTCGCTGCCTCAGTTTCCCAGCATCTCCAGCCGCACCTTCAATCCTCCCCCGCACGTCCCCTCATCCTCCTGACCACTGGAACAGGTGGCCACGGCCCCCTGGGGGGTGCGGGAATGAGTCAGTGCGACCTCTGGTGTGGAGCGCTCCACCGTCCCTCCTTGCCTGCCCACCACCCTCTGCGTCCCGCCAGCACAGGATTCCAACTGCGAGGGTCCCGCCAGCACAGGATTCCAACCGCGAGGGGGCGCCTTCCCGCCCGCCACCCCAGCGGGGAGGCCCGACCTAGGCCGCTGGAGTTGAGTTCCAGGGTGGGCAGCAAGCAGAGTCCCACAAGGCCACTTGTAGCAGAGGGTCAGGCACTGTGCCACACCTGGTCTTCCAAGGAGGTGGCTGGCCCTAGGATAAGGGCCGGGACGGACGGCTCTGGGGCCGCCCAGTGTAGCCCGAGTCCCCCGAAGCCAGGGGCCGGCGGGCGCTCACCTCCAGAGCTTGCCCAGCGTCTTGCTGAGCTCGGCGTTGTGCAGGTGCGGGTACTGGTCGGCCAGCTTCCTGCGCGCCGCCTGTGCCCACACCATGAAGGCGTTCATGGGCCGCTTGACGTGCGGCTTGCTCTTGCTGGCGCCGTTGACGCGCACTGGCATGGGCACCAGCGTCCAGTCGTAGCCGCTGAGCACCTGGCTGACGGCCTCGCGGATGCACACGGGGAACTTGTCATCGTCAGCCTCGCTGTCCTGCTGCTCCTTCTTGACCTTGCCCAGCTCGCCGGGCCCAGGGCTGGCTCGCAGGCCCGAGCCGCCGCCCCCGCCGCCGCCGCCACCGCCGTCGGGTCCCAGCGAGGGCGCGCTCCCCGGGGACAGGCAGCGGGGCTCCTCTGAGCCCACGGGGCTCAGCTCCACCTCCGATAGGTCCTGCTCCTCCGCCATGTCGCCCCCGGCCGCCGCCCTCGCCTCCGCCGCCTCCCCGGGGCCCGCCGCCGGGGACCTTGCAAAGAGCCCAACGCCCACCTGGAGGGGAAGAAGGCGCGATGAGCGGCGACGCTCTGGCCAGGAGGGCGGCTGGGCGGGACGCGGGCGCAGCCCCGAAGTGGCGGCCCTCCCGCTAGCGCTAGACGCACCTCGGGACCTGGGCCCGCGCACATGCCAGACCATAGGTGGGTGCGTCCGCCTACACGTCTTCCCACCGCCTGGTCCCAACCGTCCCTTGGTGTTGGTGGTTTTTTTTTTAAACCTCCTTTTGGGCGGAGGTTTGTTGATGGAAAGGAAGAAAAACGGACCCTTTATTCTGTTCTAATCCCAGCCCCTGGAATTTCCCACTTTTCTCTCACCTCTTCTTCCCTCCGCCAGCCCCGACGGGCTCTACAGAAGCTGCGTGGGGTGCGTGCGTGCGTGTGTGCGGGGTGTCAGCCTCTCCTACCCCACAGCGGGGGACCCAGGCCCGCCGGCCCCAGGGAAGCAGGCTGCGCACTCACCTCCTCCGACCTCTCCTCCAGTCTGGGGCTCGTCCTGAGGAAGTGGAAGACCGTGTCCCAAGGTGTGCGGTCCAGCTCGGGGCTGGGGAGTGACGCTGGGGGGCTGGGAGGGAGGGGCTGGGGGCCCTGAGCCTCAGGCCGCGGCCTCAGTAGGACGGAGCCTGGATCCTCACCACCAACCACCCAGACGGGACAGTCTGAGACTGACTGAGCCTGCTGCGGAGGGCTGGGGAAGGAAGGAGGGGGAGGGGAGGGGGAGAGGAGGGAGGGCAGGGCAGAAGGTGGAGCCTCCAGCGCTGCCTCCATCCCCAGCACCCAGGGCTCCACCACCCCGCCCAGACCCCGCAGCCCAGCTGCGGCACTGCTGCCCAGGCCCAGCTCCGTGGGCTTGCTTGGTTTGGGCCCGCAGGCGTAGGAGTTGGGGGTCTTAGGTCAGGGAATCCAGCGATGTAGGCAGCTAGGTCGGAACCTGTTGCCCCCCAGAAAATCGGGCCCAACTGGGACCCCCTGCCCCTGCCTCAGGTGGCCCCATGGATGGTTGGCAAAGGACTGGAGAGAGATAGGAAAAGGGCCTGTTAAGGTCCTGCCTTCCTGAGTGGGTAGCCGTTTGTGTTGATTCATTTAAGAAATCCTACTGAGTGCCTACTGTGTGCCAGGCACTGCTGCCAGCCTGTCTCACTCTGTCCCCCTCCCTTGCACTCTCTGCCTCAGTCTATACAGCAAGAGAGCAAGCTCAGATCCCCACCTGGCAAGGCAGGAGGCTACTGGAACCCCTGGCCCAATTTGGATCCTCCAGCTCAAACCCTGCTCCTTTCCCTCCAGACACCCAGCACCAGAAGGCTGGGCTGGCCCAACCTAGAGACGAAGGAGGCCAAGGTGGGCTGGGGGTGGGGGGATCCTCTTCAGGGAGTTCCCAGAGGCCTTAGGGGTCCTACTTTTGTGGGATGCCACCCCTTCCACCCAGGGCTCCCGGTGTCCAGGGAGAGGTGGGTGTCCCAGCCCTGGGTGTCAAGTCCCCCACTCCACCACCCCATGGCTCCTTTTCTTCTCCCCTTTCCTAGGGCTCACCCCCAAAAGTTACAGCCCCTTTCCCTTCTCAGTGAACGCAGCCCTGCTTGCTCAGGTGGCTGGGCGGAAGTGGGTTCCACGTGGAGGGACAGAGGAGCCTGGGCCGCACTGGTGACCACGGGTGGTTCCCAGTCCCTCTGCAGCTGACTGAGGCCCCAGGCCCACCCCGAGGGTCCTTTCTGCAATGGGGCTGAATCGGGGGTCTGGAGAGGCAAGGCCCATGCTTGGGAAGGCCCAGGGAGCGGAGGGGGTGGGTAACGGGACACAATGAGGTAGTCACACGAGGTGAAGGCATGTTGAGGGGGGTGGAGGACATTGGAACACACACACACACATGCTTGCGCACACACAACCGGCCAGACAATCGGGCCAGTGTGTCCGGGGCCTCGGAGCCCAGTGAATTAGGAGTTTGATAAGGGTTTTCTCTTTCTCTCGCTCGCTGGCCTTGGACAATCTCCCCCCAGTTTTCCTCGACGCCACCCCCGGCGCTGCCAACCCTCCTCCCCCCGCCTCCCTTCTCTTCCCTGTGCCCAGACTCTTGTTCGGGGCCTTGAAACAGTGAGCCGTCTTTGTTCGAAATACAGGTGAACGGCAATCATGTGATGAACACACACACACATAAAAAGCTTTTTAACAGCGCCCGCCCGGCCTCAGAACCGCCCGGAGAGGAGCCGCCCTGGATGGACAGAGGGACGAGCATCCAGCCTGTCGGGGCCTGGCCGCCCCGCAGCGGTCTCCAACGTCCGCTGCTGCCCGCCGGCCCGCTGCCCGCCTGCCCGGCATCTCTCCCGGTGGGTCCCCTCTCACCCTTCCACCCCTTGGGCCCTCCTCTCGGAGGCAAGGCCCTCCCTGCTCTCTGTAGTGTCTGTGACTGGGCCTGCGACCCCTGGGGCAGGGAGGGGCGCTGTGGAAGGAGAGGGCCCAGGGTTAGCAAGCCCGCCGTGAGGTCCCACAGTTGCTCCTTTCTCCAGCCCAGCTGCTAGAAAGGGGTGGGAGCAACAGTCGGCACTCTGGGACTGCAGGGGAGCGCCCGCCAGTGGGGTGCTCCCTCTCTTCCTCCTCCCTGAGCACACCCGCTCCTGAGCGCTGGGCTTCAGGCCGGTGGGCCTGCGGGGGGGTGGGGGGATCTGGAGGCAGAGAGTGGGGGAAGGGCTATGTGTGGGGAGGGGACCCCACTGTGAGCCCATCCCTACCCACCAGCCTGGCAACTGGGATCCTCTCCATCCCACCCCAGGCCCTAGGGACCCAGTTTTCTTTAGCAGAGGAGCGTGAAGGCCCCCATTCATCCTGCAGAGCAGGGGGTTTGGGGAATGGAGGGGCCCTGGCTGGAGACTTGCACCCCGCCCCAGGCAGGAGTTGCCGAGGCCTCCTTCTGCTCTTTTCTCTTTGTGGAGTGGGAGAGGTGGCTTTGTCCCCCGCTTCTGATCCTGCCCCAGCATGCTTATGACCCCGTCTCCCCACCCCCACCGAAGCTGCCCTGAGGAGAGGGCTCCTCCTGCCACGGTGAGGGGTGCTGCTGGTGTGTGTCCCCGGCAGAGGGCCACTGCCGGCGTGTGCTGACATTTGGGCTTCTTTCCATGGGCAGGGCAGGGGCCCTTCAGGAGCAGCAGGGCTTACTGGGATCCAGCTGGAGTTCTGATCAGCCTAGCCTCTGAGAGGAGGAGGAGGGACATGAAATCTGTCAATCAGATATGAAGCACACTACTGACCACACTGCCAGGCAGAGCTGCCTCAGCTCAGCCCTAGCCCTTACCTCCTACCTCCCGCTCCTGCTTCATGGAAGGTTCTGCCCACAGTCCCCAGCCCTGGGCTCCAGGTCTCTCTTCTGTCACAGGGGCCGTCATTGTCTCCTCCTATCCCGCCCCCAAAGACACACTGAGATGAAGGTGGAGAAGCCTGCTGTTTGGCAGAGCGAGGGCCATGACAGGCGAGGGATGGTTCTGGTCAAGTTGAACCTTTGCCCCTGCCTCAGTTTCCCTCCATGCTCATGAGACTCTTTTCTGGACCTAGTCATAGGACAGGGTGCAGATTAGATGAGAGGACACAGGAAAGGCACAGGAAAGGCCTCTGGGCACTGTGGATCCAACTTGCCCCCCTCCCCCGGCTGTCCTCTTACTGTTGCCTTAGGTCTGTGCTCCCGCCCCACTCCTGGGCTCTGGGAAGCCTTCACAGGGCTGGCTCAGTGCTTCTCACACACAAGGGACCGCAGTTCTTCAGCTCGGGGGCTGAGATTCTGCATCCTACCAGAATTCCAAGCACCTGCCTAGGATTGGTCTGATTCTTGCTGCCCTTTGGAATGGCCTCAGAGATCTTCCTCCTGCTGCTGCTGCCGCTGCTGCTTCTCCTTCTTCTTCGTCTTCGTCTTCGTCTTCGTCTTCTCCTCCTCCTCCTCCTCCTCCTTTTCTTCTCCTTCCCCTTCTCCTTCTCCATGAGGTGAGGACTCACAATGTAGTACAGGCTGGCCTTGAACTCTCAGACAAGACAATGGATTTTTGAACCAACAAGCAAGTTACTGGCAATAGTACCTGGAGAAAGACAGCACTGCAGGGGGCAAGTTCCTCATACATGGTACACCCCTCCACTCTTGTCTTCTCCTGCCTTGAACTCTCGATCCTCCTGCCTCCGCCTCCCAAGCAGCTAGGATTACAGGGGAACGTCATTGTGCCCAGCACTGGTGGAGTTTAAAAAACATGCCAAAGCCCAGATCCCACTCCAGACTAGTTAGTTCTGAATTTCTGGGGCCGAGAGGCAGACATGCACTTTTATAATTCCCTGGCAGTCTTTGCTCTCCCTCGGGCAGTCCCTGGAGCCCTGAGACTGTGAAGGATCCCCTGTCAGAGCCAAAGTATCCAGGGAGAGGGGATAGGGCTCAGGCTCTGGACCCCAGAGCTGGAGGCCAGCCTGCACTTTACAGTAGGCACCCAGGGAGTTTGGAGGTATGGCAGGGGAAGAAGGACTGTGCCCTGGGGAGGCTCAGGGCTGAGATGTAAGGTTAGAGGTCAAGGGTGGTTGTGGCAGAGCAGAAGCCATCCCACGGAGCCTCAGCTGGCGTTGGGCAGTGGGTGCAGGTGGGGGCTTGAACACTCGCTTGACCACCCTGCGCGTTGGCGAGACTGTGTCTTCCTCAGTCTGGATGTGGCGGAAAGGGCTGTAGAGTCAGGAGATTCATGTGGACTTGGGCAAATTATGCCAGGACTCTCAGGACCTGTTTTTTTTTTTTTTTTTCCGGTACTGGGGGTTGAACCCAGGGCCTTGCGCTTGCATGCTTTTTTTATGTTTTGAGAAGACAGGGTCTCCCTAAGTTATGCAGACTGCCTCTGGTCTCGAACTTGCGATCCTCCCACCTTTGCCTCCCCAGCCGCTGGGATTACAGGCATGCACCACGGCGCCTGGCTTAGGACCTGGTTTTGCCTGTGGAAACTGTTGATAGTTTCACACACCCCCTGTATGGGAGGGTGGGAGAACAAAAGCACACACGCGTGCACCAAGCCACGTAACTGCTCACCAAGTGTGTGTCAGAGAGGATGATGTCGGAGTCTGGCTGGTACAGGCAAGGGCGCTCCCTTCAACAAGCTGCCCCTGTGGACTCAGGTTTTTTTGGTGTTTTTCTTTGTGGTGCTGACGATGGAACCCAAGGCCTTGCACGTGTGAGGCAAGCTCTCTACCACTGAGCCACAGACCCAAACCCTCACCTTCAGGAGTTTCTAATCTGTCCCTCGAATCTCAGTGGGGGGCCAGGGTGGGGTGTGAGAAGTCCCTCCCTGTGGGTGGGTCTCCCTGCCTGCAGCCCCCCAACAGTGCCTCCCCGAATGTCCTGCTCAGCTCTGAGGGCTCCTGTCTTGTGACCCCGCCTTCTCAACCACCTTTTGACTAGGGTGTGCTGTGATTCTCCTTCTACAAAGCACAAAGATCCAGGGATGGCCCTGTGCTCACCCAGTTAGGGGTGGGAGGGCAGGGCCTGGGGCCTGGAGTTTTCCTCTCCAGCCCAGGCCCTGCCCCTCTATCTACCGCTACTGGAGCGCAAGGTGGAGCCCCATGGGACCGTTCCCTCCTTCTCCTGCCCTTCTGGGTCCTTCTGCCAGGTGTCCCCTATGGGCTCCCCACCCTGCCCTCTGCCTGCTGGATGCCTTTCTAGTTCCTGCTTAAAGCCCAGCTCAGACGCCCTCTTGAGGGACACGCTCCTGTGCTCCTGGGCTGGTCTTTTCCTCTCTGCAGAGGAGGAGGGGACTTCATTATGCCCTGAGTTGAGTTGCTATCTGAGAAGGAAAAAGATCAGGGAGGCTATGGCAGGCAGGGGTGGCTTCCTGGAAGCAGAGGGCCTGTGTTCTGGGGCAGGAGGAGGGTGTTCCGGGGCCCCTCCCTGTTTCTAGTCTGAGCTGAAGGCTGTTCCAGGGGCCTGAATCTTCCCTCTCTCCCAACCCCACCCCCTCCGGGAACAAGGAAGCTGGGGCCAGTGCCCCATGCCGCCTCGGGCAGCCTGGCCT
>VMDO01023437.1:0-31587 GCA_007922755.1 Pedetes capensis | reverse complement strand
TACCAAAAACTGAATTCCTTACCACTGATTCGTTCTCTAGGTTTTTCTCTTTCCCATCCTCCCATTTGCTGAACTCATACTCTATATTCCTACAATTCAATATTTATTCATATAAAAAGTATTTATTTTAGAGTTTCTTTTCTTCTTTTTTCCATTAGTACTAGGAGGTTGAACCCAGGGGCTTTACATGGTACGCAAGTATTCAACTACTGAGCTATGCCCTCGGCCCCTTTTTAGATTTTTTTAAAGTTTACAGCAGGGTCTTACCAAGTTGCACAGGCTATCTTGGCCTTGAACCTGTGACATTTCTGTCGCAGCCTCCTAAATTACTGGGATTATAGGTGTGCTCCATGGTAGCTGGCTATTTTTGAGTTTCTATAGACATTGTGTTGGGAATTCACAAAGATAGTATTATGGTTTGAATTTGAAATGTCCCCCCAGGCTAGTGTGTTGAAAACTTGGTTCCCAGTTGGAGATGCTATTTGGGGAGATGATGGAAAATTTGTTAGGGTTTAGCTAGAGGAAGTAGGTCACTAGGGATGTATCCTCAGGGGCTATACCTTTTTTTCTGCCACTTCTTGTTTGTCTCTCTGCTTCCTGCCTACCATGAGGTGAGCAGCCTCCTCCATATGCTGCTGCCACCATGATGTTCTGCCTCACCACAGCCGAAAAGCAATGGAGCTAGCTGACCACAGACTGAAGTGTCTGAAAATGTCAGCCAAAATAAATCTTTCCTCCTTTAAAGTTATTTTCTCTAGTATTTTGTCACAGTGATGAAATTCTGACTAACAGACAGAAGATAGTTCCTGCCTTCATATGGCGTACATTTTATTTGGAAAATGATTACAGAACTTTGGTTTTTCTTTCTTTTCTTTTCTTTTCTTTTCTTTTCTTTCTCTCACTCCTCCTTCTCATCTTATTTGTTGCTTCTATGTTTTGCTTTTAAATATTCTTCTAAGCAGACACTTAGAATCAGATATAAAAAGACACCTCAAAATGGTGCCTGGTAAGCTCTTGGTACAAGAGAATTATTTTCTTTCATTGTCTGTACTTCACAGAATAGGACTTCTAGCTAAATATTGATTGTAAGCAATTTTTCATCTGGAATTTGACCATTATTTATCATATTAAGTACTTTTCATATCTTTCTTCCTTCTGCTTACTTTTCTTATTAGCAGTTTATTCGCCTTTTGAATTCTGATTTTGTCTCCTAAATGTTGCTGCTTCTCTGACTACCTGGTACCATCTGCACCTTCCATAAGCCTGTCTTCTTGCAGGGGCCACTAATCAGCACTGGATCCACAACGGGCTCCTGCTCAACATCAGTTAATATGTCCCTCAGGTTGCAGCTAATTTAATAGGAGACTCCCTGAGCCTTCCCTAGGGCCAAAAGATGTATTTTTTTTTTTTATTTCTACAGGTACACATTTGTTTACAGAAGACATTTTAACAAGCTTGGTCTCTAGGGATGTAGTCTGAAAACTGTTTATTATGTAGATTTTATACTTCACAAAAGGTTTTTGTAAGGGAACCTAAAGTGGTGGAATCCTACCTACTGGGAAGGCTTCCTGGTCTGCTAAAGAAACCCGCAGGTTTCAAGCATCTCCCCCACTTATAAATAGTACTCCTGCAGTTGTAATTCCTGGGATCGGCACTGAAACTTGTCTCAGAATTTCACATTGCTCTATCAAGTAAAATGAAATATAAGTTATTCTCCTTTCTCCCTCAATCAGTTTAAGAAAAGCTCCCATGCAAACCAAAGGGGCAGAGGATACTAAAGAGGGCCTGAATTTGAAGTGTGAAGATTTAGTTATATTACTTTAACACACACAGAACAACATTGCAAAGAGCATAGTATCTTTGGTGAATGCTCCACGGGAGACTAGATGCCTGTCCAGAGTTTGAGTTGTTTAAAATTCTTCCTTACCCCCTCCCTTCTCATATATTCTTTCTAAATATCAAAGCTAAAAATTGCATATAGCAAAAAATTCACTAGATTAGGAAAAACTGTTGTCTCACTTCAAACCTTCAGTTCTTTCTCCAGAGACAAATGCTGTTGAGTTTTACATATACCTTTTGGGAATTTCACATGCATATGCAGGCCCATTACTTTATTTTAACAATCCAATTGAGAAAAATTTCTTTCCATCATTCTACATTTTGCCTTTATCTCTTATAAATCCTGACAATCTTTCCACAATCAGCACATAAAGATGGACCTTGTACTTAATAATGACTATCAGGTTATTTTATTATCTTCACATAATATATTTTATTTAACCAGGCCCCACTGATGGTGGATCATGCCTGTAATCCCAGTAACTTGGAAGGCTGAGGCAAGAGGATCACAGGTTCAGGGCTAACAGAAGCCTGCATAAGGCTCCTTCACATGTCTGGAAAGTGATTTAATCAGCTGGGGGTAGAAGAGCTAGGGTTTTCTTTCTTCTTCATGTATCTCTGAACTGAATGCCTTTAGAATCAGCTGACTTCTTAGTTGTTGGCTCAGGATTTCCAAAGCACATGTCTCCAGAGAAAGAAAACCAGACAAAAGGCTCTATCTCCTTTTGTGACTGAGTATTGCCATTTGGTCATGCATACATGCAATATAGTATCATCACTTCTGCTGCATTCTATTTGTCAGAAGTGAATCCCTAAGACCAACTCATAATAAATGAGGGGGGAGGTAGAATCCTCCTTTCATTGAAAACAATTTCAAAGAATTTGTGCACATGTTTAAAAAGACAAGTCTATAGAAAAATGCAATGTAAGCTAAGGCCTCTGATTATACTGAAAATCAGGAAGTATACAAAGATTCACATAGACATGTCAGAAAGACACAAAAACTTGCTTAAGGACTGATGACATTTGCATGAATTTACTGACTAGGTTTGGATATTTAAGCATCATAATGAATGATTGTTGTTGTTAGGTGCTGTCAAACTGGGTCTGACTCATAGTGACTCTGTGACAACAGAACAAAATACTCCCCAGCTCTGTGCCAGGCACATGATCTTTTTTATGTTTAAGCCCATTATTTTAGCCACTGTATCAATCCATCTAATTGAGGGTCTTTTTTTTTTTTCATTGACCTGCCACTGTCCCAAACATGATGTCCCTCTCCAGGGGTTGGTCCCTCCTAACATTTCCAAAATATATCAGACACAGTCTAGCCATCCTGACTTCCAAGGAGCAATCTGATCACACTTCTTCTAGGATAGGTCTGTTGGTTCTTTTGTCAGTCCATGGTATATTCAATATTCATCTCCAGCATCAGTTCTTCTCCTATCTCCCTATTCAATGTGCAATTTTCACAACTATATGATGATTGAAAATACCATGGCATGAGTCAGGTGCACCTTTGTCTTCAATGTGACATCTTTACCTTTCAGTACTTTAAAGAAGTCTTTTGCAACAGCTATTCTCAGGACAGTGTGTCTTTTAATTCCTTGCCTGCTGCCTCCATGGGCATTGATCATAGAACCAAGGAAAGCAAAATCTTGGACAACTTCAATCTTTTCTCCATTTATCATGAAGCTGCATACTGACCCAGTTGTAAGGATTTTTGTATTGCTGATGTTGAGGCACAATTCATACTGAAAGCTGTGTTCTTTGATTTTCATCAGTAAATGTTTCCAATCCTCTTCACTTTGAGCAAGCAGAGTTGTGTCATCTACATAACCCAGATTGTTAATAAGTCTTCCTCCAATCATGATGCCACATTCTTCTTCATAAAGTCCAGCTTCTTGGGTTCTTTGCTCAGCATAGCAATTGAAGATGTATGGGATAAGGATATAGCCCTGATGCACACCTTTCTTGACTTTAAACCAGGCAGTGTTTCCTTGTTCTGTTTGAACAACTGCCTCCTGGTCCTTGTACAGTTTTCCCATGAGTAAGTGCTCTGGTATTCCCATTCTTGGCAATGTTATCCATAATTTACTGTGATCCACACAGTCAAATGCTTTTGCAATCAATAAAACATAAGTGGGCATCTTTCTGGTATTCTCTGCTTTTGGCTAGTATCTAACTGATATCAGTAATGATTTTCCTGGTTCCACATACTCTTCTCAATCTGGCCTGACCTTCTGGCAGCTCCCTGTATATATACTGCTGCCGTTGCTTTTGAATGATCTTAGCAATATTTTGCTTACATGTGATATTAATGAAATCATTTGATAATTTTCACAGTTGGTTGGATCCTCTCTCTTAGGTATAGGCATAAATATGGATCTCTTCCAGTCTGTTGACCAGATAGGTGTTTTCCAAGTCTCTTGACATAAACAAGTGAGAACCTCCAGTGCTCTGTTTGTTGAAACATCTGTTTTGGTATTCTATCAATTCCTGGAGCCTCATGTTTCATTAATGTCTTCAAGGCAGCTTCCACTTTATCCTTTAGTACCATTGGTTCCTAATCATATACAACCTCGTGAAATGGTTGGTCATCCACTAATTCTTTTTGGTATAATGACTCTGTATTCATTTCTCCCATCTTCTTTTGATGTTTCCTGCATCATTTAATACTTTCCCTGTAGGATCCTACACTATTGCCATCTGAGGCTTGAATTTTTTTGAATTATAACATTTTAATTAATAGAGAACCACAAATCAACAGTGACTCAAAAGGCAAAGCAGAGGTTGCAAAGTCTCTTCTTTTAGACAAATCCTAGTTAGTACACATAGGAGAAATAGAATTTGAATATCAGGGTTTTTTTGTTTTGTTTTGTTTTTGAAACTATAAGTTAAGGTGTGCCTGCAGCCATACCACAGTAGCATCTGATCCTGTCAGATATTAGAAGCTAAGCAGGGTTCTGCCTGGTTAGTACTTGGATGGGAGTCCACTTGGGAACACTAGGTACTGTAGGCTTGGGAGAAGGACCTGGCAACCCACTCCCCAAAACAATCAGCCATTGAAGACTCTGTAAATAGCAAAGAAGCCCTAACGATAGTGTTTCACCTGTTGTAGTTAGGGTTGCTATGAGTTGGACACCAACTTGACAACATCTAGCAAGAACTAGTTAAGGTGTAGTTCAAACAAGGAAAACAATAGATGCTAAAACCATTAGGTAAAAGTTTGTTGGCAGAGAGTATTTTCACATTATGCCAAATAATCACCTCCCCCATGATAATATATTCATTTGCAAAAGAACACATAGAGTTCTGGAGGTCAACGTTTTAACCATGATCAAATCTGGCATCACCAATGGTGGGACACCTTGACCTTCTACAAACTGTTTAGTCTCCTATTGTAATACTATGTAAGGTAACAAACTCTGTCTGACATATTCTTGCTTCCAATAGTTGACCCAAGTTCAACGAGGTTTCTTGTTCTAATATTTAGTTTATAGAAGACAAAGACAATAGAAGAACAAATTGAAAGAAATAAGGAAGACATAACAAATCCTGAATGTGAAACATCTTTAACAAAAATAGCCCAGATTCTTCACAAAGGTCACTATTAAAATAAACAAAGAAATAAACAAAAAGGCAGGATCTATTGTTTAACCTATTAGAAGTGATTAAAGAATCATAAAAATAATGGAATGTATAATCATATATGATCTTGGTTCAGTAAATGCAAGTGACAAAGAGGGAAGAGGCCATGGTAAACATTCATGGAATGATTGAGGATATTTGTATATGAAGTGAATGTTAAATTATATCATGAAAATATTAATTATTTTATGTGTGATAATGCATTGCATTTTGAATAGTTTAGTCATAGATTATATATGGAGAAATATTTAAGGTAAACTATTATTGTTGTTGGGTGCCATGGAGTTGGGTCTGAATCATAGTGACCCTATGTACAAGAGCTAAACTATATGATACTTGAAATTTATTTTTAAATCATCCCAAAGAACAAATGTTTAACCCTCAGTGAAGTCATATGGATTATGTATGGATGTTTGTTATACTGTATATGAAAAGGTTTTTATCTAGAATATTGGGGGACAGTAAATGAACACACAGGAGTGATTAGGGAACAGAGTAAGTATTCAAAGAGAGGCTGCAATTTTCCCTAAAGGAATTCTTCCACCATTTCCAAAATTCACATTGTTTATTCTCTAGGGGTTTCGCACAGTTCCCTACAACCTGAGGACTACAACCCAGGAATTTCTAAAGAAGCCAATTGGGAGAATAAAGGAGTGATTCATTGGCTTCCCATGCCTTCTCTATTTATTTGTCTAAAAGCATATTTGAAAAACCCAACTAGATTTATAGGGCTAATTAATCATATGATTTTTCTGGTAGACTCTAAAGTCCATCAACGATGAGAAACAAAAATTTATGAGAAGTCCCTGCATTTTTGGATAAATGTAGTTATTACCATTATGACTATTAAATAACTATATAATTAAAAGTATCTTTATCCAAGGGCTGGGGTTTAGCTCAGTTGGTAGAGTGCTGTTCTTTGCTCTTGGCAGCCCTGGGTTTGATCTCCAGCACCACAAAAATGGGAGAAAGGCATGGCAATCCACTCCTGAAACAATTCTGAAATAATCAGCCATTGAATACACTATGAGAGTCCCTATTAGTCAGGCCTGACTTGACAGCATCTAAGAAGAACATACCTATATAAAAGTAGAATAATTTAAAAATAATTCCTGATACTCATTAATTACATACTCCTGGAGACAAACAAAAAAGAGATGGAAATTGATTACTACTAGGATGATGGTAGGTGACAGAGTTCTGGAAGTCTGAGATCATCCACTTCCTAACTGTTGTTGTTGTTAGGTGCCATTGAGTCATCTCTGATTCATAGCGGCCCTATGTACAACAGAAAGAAACACTTTCTGATACTGTGTCATGCCTAGCACTATGTCAGTGCTTCCCTGTTATTCATAGGGTTTTCAATGGCTAATTGTTTTGGGATTGTTTTGGGAGTGGGCTGCCATATCTTTCTCCCTTTTTGCAGTGCTGGCAATCGAACCCAGGGCCTCAGAGTGTGCAGAGCAGCAATCTACCAACTGAGCTAAACCCTAGCCCATCTCCACATTGGCTGTACTTTTTCCTGTATATAAAATGTACTCCTGAATCAGCTGTGTTCCAAGTAATAAAGAAAAAAATCCTAGACAGCAAAAGATCAAGTCAAAATTCAGCTCAGATTGTCCATATTATGATGTCAGGTCTCTGATTAGTAATGTTGACTGTACATATAAAAATGAGACTTGGTAGACTGCTTCCTAATCTCTTCAGAGTTCAGAAACTGGATCTCCTTGAAAAGAAGTTGAATTGTACCTTTGGAAGTAATTTTTCTTTTAATGTACATTTATCAATAGTTTTCTCTCTTCCTGTCTTTGTCTCTTTTAAATCACATTTTTATATTAAATGTGTGAGAGTCATGTCTGAGTTCAAAATTAGTATTACAGAGAAAGATAAAGGTAACCAATAACATAAAATTGAGAGGAATGATTATGATTTTGGTGAACAAGAAGAAAGTAATATTGATTAATAGAGGAAGAATCAAATGCTTCAATGAATTTCATTTATGGGTAGAATTCTCTTCTTGGATAGTGGAATGTATTTTCTAAAAACATGTCTGGTAATGGGTATGAAAAACACCCCTGAAAATGAATGGAGTCGATAATGGTCCTATTCCTAATACTTATTCAACAGTACTTTCCTTTGGGAAAAATAGTTTTGCAAAGACATATTTTGGTTTTGGGCCCATATGGTCCATTTTTCCCCCAGAACTACATTGTCCCTTTATGCTCTGTGTATTGCTTCAAGGGTTTCTTGAATATATGACAATTTATCCTAACCTAGATTTCTTAGCAAACTAGCTGAATTTAATCATAGCCTTTCTCTGTTCCAGTGTACCAGGAGATGTCCTCTTTGAGGTTGGCATTAGAACATGGATTGTTGTTGTTGTTGTTGTTGTTGTTGTTGTTAGGTGCCGTCGAGTCGGTATCTGACTCATAGCGACCCTCTGTTCAACAGGGGAAACACTATTGTCAGTGCTTCTCTGCTGTTCATAGGGTTTTCAATGGCAGATTGATTTTGGGGAGGGGGTTTCCAGGTCCTTCTCCCAAGCCTACAGCACCTGTTGTTTCCAAGTGGTCTCCCATCCAGGTACTAACCAGGCCCAACACTGCTTAGCTTCCGAGATCTGATAGGATCAGATTCCACAGGGCTATGCCTTCAGGCAGAACATGGATAGCTATCATTTATGCAATGCTGCCAGTTCATAACATTTTCTAACATATCATATTATCTAGTCCTTACATGAAATTTAGGGGTTAGGGTATTGTACTTATTCTTACTGTATGCAGAAAAAGAAATACATTTTTGAAACAATATTCCTTGATTTTCTACTTTACCAACATAAAATTTCCTCTTATCAGAAGGTAGTTCCTCTACCAAAGCACCCAGAGCCATGCCTAGCATGTAGTGTACTCCAGAAATTAATGTTTCTGATAAATATATGCTTCTTCTCAAGTTGGAGGACATATACTCCAAGAGGATACTCAGGGCACCCAACTCAGTGCATAGTTTTAGAGGACCACCATCAGCTAATGGTAAAATTTCAAGCATTGTTTTCATTCAAAAGAATATCTTAGTTTGAATATAAGATTCACATGAATTTAAGATAAAATATGAGTCATGAACAGATTTCTAGCCACATAGGGTGCTAATTTGATCTACACTCCTAACTCTCTGAAGTATACAATCTGTTTGAATTACTTCAGTGAGAAAATTAGAAAATCCCCATGGTAGGTGTTTTGCCCTCTTATTCCAGGCTGTCAGGGACCCAGGTAAGTAATGATGAGGATGGCCTGATTCAGCCAGCCTAACAGGACACCTTCACATTGACCCAGTTCTTGAGAGATACTGCTGAAATGATGAAGGGACTTCAGGAAATTCTCTTGTTCCTGAATATCAAGCCTTCCAAGAGCCTTAAATTTTCACCATTAATTATAAACTTCAAAGTAAGTTTCCAGAGAGAAGTTATTTCAATTTGCTGATTTTATAGATGAGGAGGCTGAGAATCTACAAAGTGTAGTAATTTGGTCAAGGTCATATAGTGACATAGAAAAAGAACCCAAGTGTGGTTCAGTTTCTTAGCCCCTAGTCAAGTGCCATTTCCTCTTTATGTATTTGAAAGCCCATCTCAAATAAGTGTTTACAGTACCTGGAAGGGAAATACTAAATGCACACAATAACATCCAAAGCACAGAGTCATAAAGGAACGGCCTATATAAAGTCAATTTGGGGGAGACATGGAACATGCAGGTGTGTCTTAGAGAAAGCCTCTATCATATCCCTGCCAACATCCATCAGCAACTACAAGCTCCTTAATGGTCAGGGGAGAGTATTCCAAAGGGTGTGAGTGTCAGTGACTGCGGTATTAAAGAAGAGTAATGCAGAAAGGAAGAGAATCATCCATAAAGGTGAAAGAGAGAAAAAAAGAACTTTGTACAACTTTAATACGGAAAGATAGACAACTTATTCTCAGTGAAATGGAAAACAAAGCCAAACCTCTTCCCTTTACCCCTGCCTCTGTCTATGTAGCTCCCCAGGGCCTCAAACTCAATTCCTCCCTGACTTCTTTGCAGAACTAAAGCAAACACACTGAGCACTGTTTACCAGAAGCAGCCAACGATGCCCCAAGGAGCAGTATCCCTGAACTTGCAGTGCTGTCAGCAGAGAAAATGCTGATGCTCTATTTGAAACCCAGAGTTCAGGGGAGACAGCAACTGGGCCAGAAAAGAATGAATAGGAAGAGCAGTGTTTCAGCATGGGTCCCTTTCAATGTCCCCTAGCAAGGGTAGCATATCCTGGCATCATGCTGAGGTCAGCAATTAGCACTGACATCTAAGAATCATAATCTCTAAATCTCTCTAAAGTGATAAAAATAGCCCAAGGTGACCATGGACTGTGCTACTGGTTTCCAACAATCTGACATTCTTAGTAATAAAACTTATTACTATTACTACTAATAGCAGCCATATACTCTTTCCTGTGTCCTGGGCACGATTCTTAAGCTTTTACTTGTATTATTCCATTTGAGTCTTACAAAAACATGAGGCAGTTACTGTTATTGTTTTATTATATAAATAAAGAAGTGAAGGTCAGAGAATATAAATAATTGACCCAAAGCTTTGTGGCTAGTAAGCAATGGATCCAACATTCACCTGCCAGGATTGTGCTTTTAACCTATACCATCTACACAGGAGACTGGACACTAGGGAATCAGTGGGAACTAAAAAGCTATAATCCTTGTCCTCAGAGAGCTCACTCTTGGGCCACAGAGACAAGCAACTAACTACCCAGGGACATACAGTTCAGAGGATACATCCTTTGATGGGAGCAGCACAGTGTGAAGTGGAAACAGGAAGCAATGTTTCACACATAGTCAAGGGAGTTGAAGAAGACTTCCTCTAAATTAATGTTGTATTGGCCTTTTCTAAGTGATGAGTAAGAGTTAGCCCATGGATAAGGTGGGCCCCAATAGAGGGAAGAGCAGGCACTGTGACCTGCAGAGGAAAGACACTGAAAAGTTTTCAGGTCAGCAATTCAATTGCAATATGATTGGAGTGTAGAACTTGAAAGGAAAGCAAGCGGGGGCGGGGGTGGGGGAATGCAAGACTGGAAAAAGGGGTCTTAAATTATCTTAACAGTGTGGTTTGGGTGGGAATCTGGATAGAGTACTATCTTACTTCTTCTTTTAGAATGAGTGATGTTAGATGATTTGCTTTCTTTCATATTTAACATATTGACAAATTTGTTCAGCCTTGGTAAGCAATTTGTCAGTGCATTATAATTCTAGACTTCTATTCTCATTCCACTGTAGTCTTTAGGGAGACTTTGAAGGGGAAAATGCTTTCTCTGACCACACTCTGTTTCTTTTAATGATTACTCCTGCATAGTCAGGATGACCTTCTCTTGCAGATCTTGCTTTGAGAACGAGAGCTCACAAAGCAACTCTTAACAGTTGGAATGGATTGATTCTCAAATAGGTAGCCCAGAGAGCCAACACAGCTTGATATAGTTAAGAGCACAGGCCACAGACACAAGCCATCTGTGTTCAGGCCTTGGCCATGCCACCTCTGAGTTGTAGAACCTTGTGTAAAGGCTTAATTTCTTTGTGCCCTAATATCATCATTAATAAAATGGGAACATTAATAGCACTAACCTCTTAGGTTTTTAGAAACAATCAGAAGGTTTATTATTTTACAAACATTTGAACCATACTTGGCATATAACAGGTTAATAAATATTAGATAATATGGTATTTGTCATGAAGATTGTGGCATGAGCAAACTGCTATGGGAGTATAGAGACAGGAAAAATGTATTGGGTTAGAGAGGTGTTCAGAAAAGATATCATAGGAGATATGACATTTTTAAAGCCATTTTGGGAGAAAAGACAGAGATAATATCATCTTTTCTTTTTAACTTTCCAGCATTAGAGCTAGTAATTCTGTCTTTGGTAGAGTCATGGGCTGCTACCTGCTTGAAAGATGGTCCTAACCGATAGGACCAACAACCAGATCAAGCTGTCTCTGATGTAGTAAGTCTTAGGACTTTATCTATTCAAATCACATCCAAACAGTTGATGTGTGCTCCTAATTTTTTTAAAATCTCATTTATAAAAATATAGTCTTGAAAAATAAGGTACTGGTTATGTTTGCACAGACTTACTTTACAAAATAATTTGTAGCAAGGTTATTTTTCAAAAACCAAACTCTCCTTTAATATTAATTTACAACATCTTGATTTATACTCTCCATTGCATAGAAAAGATATTAGCTATGGAATTTGAATTACTTATCTAAGTGGCACTGAAAAAGTGAATAACATTATTTTTAAATCTTACAACAACTGGAAGATAAGTGATGCGCATATTATCATCCTGTTTTATAGTTAAAGAAGTTGAGGCTCAGAGAAGTTTAGTAAAGTGCCTTAGTTTAGAAAACTAGTACATGGAGGACCATTGATTGAAAACAAGTTTCCAATGCTACTGTTCTTCCCTAAATGATACAGTTTTCAAACTCATTGGCTGAAACAGCCTCTACTAGGAATCAGAACTTGTTTTCATGATGCCCACTAAAAACCTCCCAAAACTACAGATCATTAAATTAGAAGATGCTATCAGGTCCAATTTGTCTCTCCAATGCTACCTTATTATTTTTGATCCTCCCCTAAACTTTGGTAGCAACAGAAAGCAATCAGTTTAGCTTCCTGCTCCAACCTAATTCAACTTTCCTCCCTCTTTAACAAAATATCAGCTTGATGGTAGAATGTTATGCTTTCTAAAACAAGCTGATCAGTGGAAAATTTACTCAATAGCCCTTTCCCTTTAATGCTAATTAAGACTATTTCAAGCCTCTGTTGAAATATGGAACCCAGATCCAGGCATGATGGTGCATTCCTATAATCTCAGCAACTTGGGAACTGGAGACAGGAGGATTGCAAGTTCAAGGCTAGTGGGAGCCTACATATCTTAGCCAGATCTTGTCACAAAATTAAAAAATTAAAACTGGGCTTGGGGTGCAGTTCGGAGTTAGAGCACTTACAAAGCATTTGTGAGGCCCTAGGTTCAACTTCCCAGTACCCCAGTACTGCAAAAAATCAAAAAATAATAAATAAATAAATAAATAAATAAATAAATAAAATTTGGAACCAATAACTTAATTAGTTATTTAATTAGAGGAATATGGAGAAAGCTTTCCCTGACTATGTTGTTGTTGTTGTTGTTGTTGTTAGGTGCTGTTGAGTCGGTGTCTGTCTCATAGTGACCCTGCCTACAGCAGGTGAAACAGTATTGTCAGTGCTTCTCTGGTCTTCATAGGGTTTTCAATGGCTAATTGTTTTTTGGGAGTGGGTTGCCAAGTCCTACTCCCAAGCCTACAGCACCTGGTGTTCCCAGGTGTTCTCCCATCCAAGTACTAACCAGGCCAGACCCTGATAAGCTTCCGAGATCTGACAGGATCGGATGCCACAGTGGTACAGCTGCAGGCTTCCCTGACTATAATCTTTTTTAAAGCAACAGGAAAGGAAAATATATACTGCTTGTACTGCTTGTGATATAGTAAAAATTTTTCTATGATGTCAGTTTTTATGGGATCACGTCTGAAGATCATATTTTAGCCATTCATAGATTATTCCTAATATTTTTTAAATATGTGGTTGATTTTGCTGACACTTTGATTTGAATTGTTCAAAAAAGCTTTACCTTAAGTGCTACACCAAAGGAAATAAACTCCTAAGATTCTGTCCAGCTATGTCTCTTATTTCAGATGAAGCTAAGCTCCTATGGAAGAGTTACTTCATAATGCCTAATGGATTGCTTGGAGTTGGATTCTGTCCAGCAAAAGTTAATAATCAGATGTCAGATTTCTTTTGACAAGAGACTACTGAGAAGTCGTGTGTTTGCATGTGTTTGTATCTGTTATTTATGTGACTCAGAAATACAGCTCTCTAGGGAAGGATGAGGTGGATAATGGAAAGTCATGTTTGGGACCAGAGAAACTCCCAATATTGACAATGCATGGAATAACTAGGAAATCCTTTGCCTCTTTTCAGAATTAGTCTTCCTAATGATCAAGTTCACCGGGGTTTAACTCAATTGGTAGAGTGCCATTCTGTGTGCTGTGAGGCCTTGGGTTTGATCCCCAACACCACAAAAATGGGGGGCTGACCTGGCATCCCACTCCCAAGACAATCTTGAAACAATCTGCCATTGAAAACCCTATGAATAGCAGAGAAGCACTGATATAATGCCAGGCATGGCACAGGGATGGAAAGTGTTACATACTGTTGCACATAAGGTCGTTATGAGTCAGACTTGACTCAACTGTACCTGGCAACAACAACAATGATAAGATTCATATGGTGGGGTCACTGACAAATATTTTTTAAATGTCAGAACTGGAAAGGCCCTCTGAAATTACCTAATTTACCTATCTTCCTTTAATGATGGTTTTACTGAGATTCAGATAGGTGAATTGCCCAAGATCACAGAGGTGGTTAGAAAATTAGATCTCAGTTAGCCTCCTACTACATCAACCAGAAACTCAGTCCTTTGTTCATTTGTGGTAGCCAATATCTGCCATAATTTAATATGCCATCATTCAATTTTTACAGTCAAATACATTAGAAACTGTACTCAAGCATGTGGTGAGTGACAGGCATGAATTTATCAACATAATAGGAGCATAAAAGCTCACACAGGGTGAGATGATATCTTGCAGGGAGAGTTCTTCTCTGTGTTTTAAACTTCTCATATAGGAGAATGAGGGTTTAGAAGCCTTTACATTATAGTCTTATGAGACGATTTCATTTGCATGGAAAATATGGTACCTAAAAATGTGAAAACCAGAATGGTGGAGTAGAGATCTGGCTCATACCTACAGTAACGTGCATGATTCCTAAGTTCACTGGCCTCGCCAAGAGTCTCCTTTCTGCTTGACTCTAACTTAACATCCATTTCCACATCCTATGCATGAAAAATTTACAGATTTTTAAGTGACTTCAAATGTCTAGTTTGGAGGGTTTTATCTTTTCATTTGGATGCATGTTTCCTGGAAGAAAGGGAAAACAGCATCATAGATATTGAACATGCTCGTCAGATAACTGGATGCAGGAGCATGTTGATAGTATTCCTTCTCTGTAGGCTGCTCAGTCCACTGAGTAGTTCATTCCTGTCAGTTCTGAGGTCTTTGTATTTGTTTTGTGTTTCTGTTGGTAAATTAAGAAATTGATCCAATATCCCAATTCCTCCTGGCTTTGCTTCAGCCTGTCAGAGCTTTTTAACACTTGTCTTTTTCTAAATTGCTGTGAGCAGGGATAGTTTTCACAAAATTTTAAGGTTGAAAAAGTTGGTGTTCTCCTGTCTCCCTCTTCTGGGCCCTGGTTTTACTCCTGGGTTCCCCTTGTCACATTCTTCTAGGAAATTGTCTTCAATGGGGTATGGGTTTATGGGTTTACTTGATGAAGCATCATTCATTCATATCACCCTAACCAACAAGTATTGAGCACCTACTATGTTCAGATCATTATTTCCCAAACAAATGCATAATTTCTGTCATAGGCTCATACTCCATTACATAATCAACACAATTTTTGTTATATCACTTCAAAAATAACTTATTGAAATTAATTCACTTTTTACTTCAATTACTTAAATTTACATCAAAAGTAGATTCTGGAATTTGTGTTTCTCATCAAGACCAACTAGGCACTGGCTACTAAGTTTGTCTTCCACATTGAACCCAGGAGAGGTTGGAAAATATTCAGGTGCTAAATAATTATAAATCTGTCAACTACAGACTGGATATACAATGGTAGTCCCATAAGATCACAGTAGAGCTGAAAAATTCCTATTGCTAAATGATGTGATAGCTGTCATAGCATCACAGTGCAATTCATTACTCATGTATGTGCTGGTGTAAACAAACCTATTGCCATGCCTGTCGTGTAAAATACATAGCACATTCGATTATGTGCAGTAGACAATAAATCATCATCATCATCATCATCATCATCATCATCATCATAAATGACTGTTACTGGTTTATGTATTTTCTATTCTTTACTTTTTCCTCATTATTTTAGATTGCACTCCACTTCCTTATAAAAAGTTTACAGTAAAAGATTATGCTCTGTGATACCAGCAGCCTCCTACATTTCACATTTACTATGTTTTTTGATTAGATCATTTTTCTTATGCTTGATTTAATCTCGTGTTGCTTTGTTTATATTGGATCTAGGACCAATAAGCTATATCATCATTCACCTACACACACACATAATGTACTAGACATATAAACAGATAAACCATCTAGATTCATGTGAGTACCCTGTATGATGTTCACATAAGGATGGAAAGCCTATAGACACATTTATCAGGACATACCTTAATAATTAAGTGGCACATGACTGTATATAGGTTATTTGAATGAATGTGGGGCACCTCTTAACAAATGGTACACACCTGTGAAAATACCCCAGGAGGCCTAAAGTCTCTGGGTCCCTTTTTAGGTGGAGGAAATGACAATGTGGAGCAAAAGAAAAAGGAAGGCTCAGGATGCACGTTCCCAAGTATGCATTACACCCCTTTCTCAAATTCTTCTGAGTAGCCTAAGCTGAAAGTCATGAACTGGGAGGACACATCCTTAATGTAACTCCAATATAGTAGTACAGAATTTGGCTGACACTCACTAGAACTTGAGGTTCCAGTCTCCTGGGAAGAAAGGGATTGGAATAAACAATTAGACACCTCCTTGAAGCCTTGCACTCCCTTATTTGCTTTCTCCCATCAGTAGTACATGACCAAGAAGGTTGCAATAAAGCTAGACCTAAATGAGTCACATCAAATGAATCCAGACTCTTGGTAGGACAGGTAGATGGATACTGTATTTATCCATCCAACAGATATTTAGGGGCTGACTACTTTATGGCAGCCTGCAGCAGTAACACTGTGGTGTCTGATCCTGTCAGATGTCAGAAGCTAAGCAGGGTCCGGCCTAGTTAGTACTTGCATGGGAGACCGCCTGGGAACACCAGGTGCTATAGGCTTGGGAGAAGGACCCAGAAGCCCACTCCCCAAAAACAATCTGCCATTGAAAACCCTGTGAATAGCAGAGAAGCACTGACAATAATGGTTCATATGTTGTACTTAGGGTCACTATGAGACAGACACCGACTTGACAACACCTAACAACAACTTTATGCCAGTCATTGTACTCAGTGCTGAAAATAGTAGTAAACAAAACAAAGTTTCCAGCCTCAGGAATTTGAATTGTAAATACTAAATGCATTTCCCTAAAGTGGAAAAGCAGACAAGAAGGTATTGTAAATGAGCATTTTGCCCCATATCCTCTATCATGAGACTATTTCCCACAAGCATTTCCCCCCATATTCTTCAGCATGGACCAGACAACTACCATAGAGGGGTGAGTGTCTCCAGATAAATGAGAGACTGGGATGACTGGGCAGTTGATTTCAGTGGGAAACATATACCTGGAAAAAAAAGTAGAAGTGAGGTAGAATATATGTACAGGCATCTACACAGAGCAACCCCTTCCTCCACATCATAGATGGAACTAGCCTAGAATTAGATTCACCCTTCCCGGATTAGGAGTTATAACTTAAAGAAGTTTATCCTGTAAAAAATATTGATAAAAGTAAAATTTTAAAACTTACAAAATATATTTAATGAGTGTGACAACAGAAGGCAACAGCAAATATACTAAAGAAAGCAGAGGTAATGGAACAGAAAGAAGAGAAACTTCAAATAGCATAATATATATCCTTAGGGAAATATGTTGCAATCTTGAAAAAAAGGACAGATGTTTATAAAGAGAAACCAGCTGGAGGTATTGGATGTGAAAAAAATAATTATTAAAATAATCCAATAGAAAAATAGCAGAATATTTGCAAAGGATTAATTAGTAGGTCAGAAAATCATATTGACAAGGTTTCCCAGATGAAGAGGATGGTATAAAACAGGCAGGGCATATTTGAAAAAACTTAAGAGAGATAAAAGATCAAGTTAGAATGCAAACATCCATCCAATAGGAATTTTGGGAGAAAATATTAAAAAGATAGTGTAGGACGATAACCTTAGAAATAATAACTTTCCCAAACTTAAAAAGCACATTGCATTAGATTGAAAATAGTTTCAGGGTGTAAAGCAATAAATAGTAAACAAATAAAACCACACATTCAGACACATCAGAGTATAATTTAACAACAAAGAGCACTCAGAGAGGAAAATAAATCATCCACAAAGCCATAAGCACAAGAAACAACATCAAGTTTCTCAAAAGCAACAAAACAAGGAGGCCATGTATTATTGGGGAACATTGGAAACAAGTGATTCTAGATCACACAGAAATTATGCAATTGAAATCACAAGGTGAAATTAAAATCTTTCCCCTTAATACCCATGGACCTCATCTGAATTGTTTTTAGAGTACATCTTTAAAGAGAATATAGATTAGTCGACAAAGAAGCAAAAACTGTGGGAAAAAAGAGTAAATAAAAGAATCAGTAAATATTATTATTTGTTTGAGCAAACATAAATAATCATTAAGATAGAATATATATCCATAAGACTTAACCTGTAACCTAAGATCACATCCTCATTGGTAAGATGAATTATAATAATAACTAAAGAGAGATAAAAGTCGGCGAATGTTCTTATTTAATACACACAGATATTAAAGAAATTGAGACTTTGGTGAGGAAAAGAGAATTATATGTTTAGTAAGTGAATTATGGGCTGGGATTTAGCTCAGTGGGTAGAGCGCTGCACTGCAGTCTCTGAGGCCCCAAGTTCAATTCCCAGCACCGCAAAAATGGGAGAAGGGCCTGCCAATCCACTCACAAGGCAATCCCGAAGCACTCAGCCATTGAAAACCCTACGAGGGTCGCTATGAGTTGGATACCCACTTGAGGGCACCTAACAACAACAACAAGAAGTGAATTATAGCCATCAAAGACATGTAATGACATACTTAAGTTTAAACAATGCAGAATAAAAAGAGGAAAGAAAGGAAGAGGAGGTAAGAGGGAGGGAGGAAAGGTATAGGGACGATCAAGCTGATCACTGAATATTATACTTATTAGCAAGTAAAAGAAGTGGTGGAAATGAATCTAGTTTATTCATATTATAATAAATAAAAATGAGATGTCACAAGTTAAAAAAAAAAAAACAGAGAAGAATTAAATATCCAGCCTTTAACTTTTAACTTAAAACTAGAGAAAGTTTGAACTACAAACATGGGGAAAGAAGTAGTAGGAAAATACAAAACAAAATTAATCTGGGATATTTAAAATTTTAATATTAAATAATATGAAATAAAAACTATAGCATATATATATGTATATATGCACACACTAGTGACTCGACGGCACCTAACAACAACAACAAAGTGTATGAAATGATAAAAGATAGAACTTGGTATATCATATATGCTATAGAGGAGCTGATTGTTATTGGTATTCTTAAAAGACAAATTATAGAAACTGTCTTATGAAAAACAATTCCAAATAGCTTATTTACATGTTCTGCTCTCAAGGAGATGAGCATAACTCCTCAGTTTTAAGTTTGGGCTATTCATAATGATTTCTTTCCAAAGAGTGCAAATGGAAAAAGGGAAAAATGTGTAACTTTCTGGTAAAGAAGCCTGACAAATGGTATCTTACCCAGGTAACCCAGAGCCATATTAACAGCTGAAGGCAGCACTTTGTCCCTGTGGTGTACTTTCCTGAAATCTTTAATCTCAGTAGAATCATGACAGAAACATCAGACAACTCCCCATTGGAAGACATTTTGTAAAATATCTGACCAGTACTTTCGAAAGCAAAAACAATGCAAGTCGGCAAAGCAGTCTTAGCTAAGGGAAACCTGATGGCTGAATGAAATGTGGTGTTCTTGATGGGATCCTGAAACCCAGAAAAGAACATTGGGGGAAAAAAGGAAATATGAAAAATATATAGAATTTAGTTGATAACAATGTGCCAATACGGGTTCATTAACTATAAGAAATGTAGCATAGCAATGTAAGATGCTAATAATAGAGATACTTTTGGGGTATATTGGAACTCTGAACTATTGTCACAATTTTTCAACAATCTAAAATTTTTTCTCAATTTTTTAAAAAGTTCATTTTAAAACTGCAGTTAATTTTTAAAAATGAATCATAGTCCTAAAAGTTAGAACTAGATCTATAAAATTCTTAGAAGAAATCATAGAAGTAAATCCTCATGACCTTGGGTTAACAACGGTTTCTAGATATAACATTGAAAGTACTAGCCACAGAAGAAAAAGTAGATCCTATCAAAGTTTTAAATGTTTAGTACTATAACTGATTTATCACATAAAAAGACAATCCATAGAAAGAAAGTATGAGAAAATTCTATATCTGATAAGGGAATTACAGCCAGAATGTTAAAAGTATTCTTGCAACTTGATAATAAAAAGACAAATAGCCCAATTAAAAATTTGCCAAGGTTCTTATAAGACATTTCTTTAAAGAATAGAAATAACCAACATGGGTATCATTGGGCATTAGTGAACAACGGAACTACAATGGGATGCCACTTCACACCTACTGGATGGCTAAAATCAAACGTAGTTTAGGATGTTGAGAAATTAGAAAGCCAAATGTTGTCAAAGGGATTGTAGAATAGTATAGCCACTTTGGAAAACAGCTGAGCAGTTCTTTAAGATGTTAAACATAGAATTGGCATATGATCCAGCTATTCAATTCCTAGATCCAAGAGAAATGAAAGCACGTGGCCATAAAATAAAGTATGCACATGTTCCTGGGAGCATTATGCATAAGAGCTGAAATACAAAAACAAACCAAATGCCTATGAAGAGTGGATAAACAAAATGTGGCATCTTTAAACAATGAAATATTATTTTCCATAAGAAGAAATAAAATAATGATAGGTACATGGATAAAACTTGACAACTTTATTCTAAGTAGAAGAAGCTAGATACAAAAGACTTCTTATTGTTTGAGTCCATTTATATTTGCAGAGTAAGCAAATCCATGTTCTTGTTAGGTGCCATCAAGTTGGGTCTGATGCATAGTAACCCTAGGTACAGCAGAAGGAATCATTCCCGGACACTGTACCATGCTTGGCACTATGTCAATGCTTCTCTGCTATTCACAGAATTCTCAATGGCTCACTGATTTTTTGGGAGTGGGCTGTCAGGTCCTTCTTCCAATTTTTTCTGTGCTGGGGGTTGGACCTAGGGCCGCAGAGCATGCAGAGCAAGCGTTCTACCAGCTGAGCTAAACCCCAGCTCAAGTAAATCCATAAGAAACTGAAAATAGAGGAGTGATGGTTAGAGCCTTGGACTAAGAAGGGAATGGGAAGCAACTGTTAATGGGTGAAAATTTCTCTTGGAGTAAGGAAAATATTCTAAATTAGAGGGTAGGGATACTTGAATTACCCTAAATGAACTAAAACCCACAGAATTGTACACTTTAAGAATGTGGATATTATGGTATTTAATATTTAAAACAAGCTGTTATTTTCTTTTAAAAGGGGCTGGCAATTGCAGCAGAGGGATAGTGGGACCCCAGTGTGGGAAGGGTAAGGTATGCTGAGAAGTGAAGGCTGTTATATTTTTAAAAAGCAAATCTTTAGAAAATTTAACGCTTTAGCCAGATGTCATGGCACACAAGTGACATGAGATGTTGAGGCAGGAGGATCACGAGTTTGAGGCCACAGGCATTCTGTGCAATTTAATGAGATCCTGTCTCAAAAAAGAAAAAAAATAATGAGGTGACTGGGGGTGCAGTTCAGAGTTGGGGCTCTTCACTAGCACACTCAAGACCCTGAGTTCAACCCCTCAGCACTGAAGAAAAAAGGATATTTAAAGAAAATACCATGCTTGACTAAATAAACAGGGAACACATTTCCTCTTTGGGCTACATGCACCATTCCTCAATATCAATCATATATCAGGGCACAAAGGAATTTCAGTAAATTCAAAGAATCAACACTACACACATTATGGTCTTTGATGGTGATGCCATAAAATTAGAAATTAACAATAATAGAACACATTTAACATGAGGGTAGGAACTATACATTACAGTTCCCATAATAACCTATGCGTCTAAATAACCCATGGATTTAAGAAGAAATCAAAAGTAAAATTGTAAACTGTTACAGCCAAATAAAATAAAAGCAGTATATTTTGAATGTTCCATATGCTCCTCATGGGTACCAAGAAGGAAATACAAAGCTTGACTATAATTACCAGAACATAAGAAAAGCAAGAGATACATGAGGTAACCGTTCAATTCATTAGGCCAGAAAAAATAGAAATAGAACACACTGTAAGAAACAAAATGAAATGAAATAATAAAAAAAGAGGCCAGAAATCAATGGAGTAGTACAGGAAAACAGAACAATTAAAAAGAAGTATGTTCTTTGAAAAAACAAATATAGCAGATACACCTGTGGCTAAGCAAACCAAGATTTAAAAATAAATATATAAGGAGTAAATAAAAAAAGAAAATATAAATCTATAAGATATGGCAAATTGTATACAGAGCATATAGTTAGTAATTATATATGAATATATTTAAAAGCCTAAAGAAATAAATTTCTAGAAAACTGTCAAAATTAGCATTAGAAGAGATATAGAAAGCATCAAAGAACAATAACTACCTAAAAATTGAAATGGTAATAAAGAACAAATACATCAAACACACACACAGTTCCACACATTTCCTCCTCCTCCCTCCTACATTTTTGAGCCCAACATTTGAGTTACTAGTTCCTCTTGCCTGATCCACTTGCCAGGTTGCTGTGTGACTTCTCTCTTCTAATAACAAATATGATTATGACTCACTCTGCATACAGTTCCGAACTGGTTTGGTGCAGATTAAGGGCAGATTACAATCTTTATTTTACTGTTTGCCCTAATCATTTTGATCTCTCATTCTTCAATAGGTCATATGTCTTTAACTCTTCATGTCTTTCCCTAGCCCCCTAGGATATCCATTTTAAGATTTCTATCATCCTATGAATTATTTCTTACTCTTTACAACTCAGTTCCAGTATTATCCCTTCCTGGTTTATACAACTCACCCCCAGTTTGATTAACCTTCATTTACTTTGCATTCTTGATGTAATCTGCATATCAGTAAGGTATTTGCCTTTATAACTAAACCAGCAACCTTTGGCAGAGGTGAAAAATCAAATATTTTTTAACATTTTAAGTGGGTACTGTAGCCTGCTCTTGATTGTCTACCTGCTGTGTGTTCTCAGTTATTTTCAAACATAGCATGTTAGAAAAGCATAAAAAATAGCACTAAATAGATATTTTCTCTTTATGTTACATAAAGGAGAGAGGATTATAAATGGAATTATTTCCTGAATTTCACTAGAAATCATTTTATTTCCCATACACAGGGGTACAGAGATTTGCCTAAGATATAGCTTCTGCCTCCATAGAGTTCATATAAGATACTAGTTTTGCCATGATATTTGCATTTTTGTATTGGACTCTTAAAGACAAAACATCAGAACAACAATGATATGGATCCACAAAATTATCCATTTACAATGAGCAAATTTCAGTCTAGGAGGAGTTGGTTGAAGGGCAGTGTAACTCTATGGTGCCCTGTAATATGCACCTTATAAATAATGTAGTTGATTGCCTACTCCTGAGTGAAGAAATGTCTATAGATTCATGTCGCCAAGGCATCATATGAGAGTGAACTTCCTATGGCAAGAATAGTCCTGAAAAGAGGTGAAAGTGACGGATCTGCCCAGGAAGGGTTTGTCCTCTTCCTTTAGGACTCTCAGCAAGTCTCCACAAAGTTAAGTGCTTCCTGAAGAGGGCTACCATTTCCAATAAATGGTGCCATATCCCTTTTTTTTGATGGAAGACATATGAAATACAAACTTAAGCATGCATTGCTTTTGAGTACCTCTCGGTTGCATCTGATGGTAAAATTAGATTTAAATCAATTGTTGAAATGTATCTGATTTTCTGGTCATAGCACCTCTAAATATTATCATCTTTCAGATGTGATTATTCCCATTTTAAGTTAGGGCAACTTCTTGTTACTGTATAGAATGATGGTTTTATAAAAATTTCCATACCTTAATAGAATAAAAGTTTTAGCAGGATGGTTCCTTACAATTAAATATCTCTTTAATTTGAAAAGAAATTTAATTATATCTTTATTTATTTTTTCCCTTTTTCCCTTTATTGATAAATGTCAATGGAGTGGATACAGAGTAACACAACATTTTTTTCCATTATGCAACTATTACATCTCTTTTGGTTACAATTTTATGAAGTCACAAAGTTTATGGAACCTTTAAACTAATATGTAGTAAAACTCATATGCATATATGGGTTATATTCCCCTATTTTTCTCATGTACTCATGAAGTTGCATCATTTACATTGAGATTATCCTCTCACCCAGTATCCCTTTACATTGTTTCTCCTCCCCTTCCCAACTTCCACAACTGTCACTTCCCTTTGCTAGTCCCCTACCTCCTTCTTTCTGCTCTTTATAGTTTCCCCTCTTCACTAAGTTTAATTATGCATTTTTATATATCTACTTATGTATTGACTTAAGGGTACCTAATGACAACTTATGTATAGGTTTTTTCTTCCTTTAGGTAAGATTCTGCTCCCACATATGAATGAGAACATAAGTTATTTCCCTTTTTGAGTCTCTTTTTTATTACTGAGTAATATTCCATTGTGTATATGTACCATCATTTTTTATACATTCTTTTGTTGATGAGCATCTTGGTTGGTTCCATATCCTTGCTATTGTAAAGAGTTCTGCATTAAATATGGAGATGCAAGTGTCTCTGTGGTTTGATGACTTGTCTCCTTTCAAGTATATTTCCAGGAATTGAATAGCCTGGTCATATGGCAGTTCTATTTTTAGTTTTCTGAGGTATCTCTATATTGACTTCCAAAGTTGTTGTTGTTGTTGTTAGGTGCCGTCAAGTCGGTATCCGACTCATAGCGACCCTCTGTACAATGGGAAACACTATTGTCAGTGCTTCTCTGCTGTGCATAGAGTTTTCAATGGCAGATTGATTTTTGGGAGGGGGTTGCCAGGTCCTTCTCCCAAGCCTACAGCTTCTGGTGTTCCCAGGCGGTCTCCCATCCAGGAACTAACCAGGCCCGACCCTGCTTAGCTTCCGAGATCTGACTGGATCGGATGCCACAGGGCTACGGCTGCAGGCTGACTTCCAAAGAGGTTGCACTAATTTACAGTCCCACCAGCAGTGTAAAAGCGTTCCTTTTTCTCCACATTCTCACCTGCATTTGTTATTATTTGTTTTGTTGATTTTGGCCATTCTTACTGGAGTTACATGGAATCTCAGAGTTGTTTTGATTTGCATTTCCCTAATTGCTAGGGATATTGAGCATTTTTTCATATGTCCAATACACAAGTGAGTAAAGAAAATTGATAGTTCTCAAATGAAGAAGTTCATAGGGCATAAATCTTTATTTCTAAGAACCAGGGGACTAAACTATGTAGGCAACAGTAAATCATTCTGCCTGACTTGACAAGTTACAAAATTTTAAAGTTAAAATAACCATTGAAGTCATCAACATGGTATAATAGAAGACAAAAGTGAATCATAATTTTGGAATTATTTCCATGTCCATACATCTATAAGCAAGATAATGAAATAATATTTAATGCCCTAGGTCAGGCAAATATAAGCAGCATAGCAGAACCAGGGTATAGATTTGTCTGTCTCCAATTATGGTTTTGTTGCACCCCCACATTTCTATAGTTTATTGTGCTGTGGGGGCTTGTGTCTTGCTGTGAGACTAAAAGCTATGCTACCAGTATCTCAGATACCATCAGGGCCACCCATGGTGGACAGGTTTTAGCTGAGCTTCCAAACTAAGACAAATTAGAGAGAAGGACTGGACAGCCTACTCCTTAAACAATTAGCCATTGAAAACCCTACGAATAGCAGACAGACACTGTCCAATACACTACCAGAAAATGACCCCCACTATTTGGAAGGCATTCAAGACACAACTGGGGAAGTGTTGCCTCCTCCAAGTAGAGTCAACTTTAATGATGGAAATGGAGTAAAACCCCTGGGACCTCTTTTTTCTGATGTGGCACCACTGAAAATGAGAAGAAACACAGAGACAGTAACAATGGGCTCAAAGATAAAAAAAAGAAAAAGATCATGTGCATGGCACAGTTTTGGGTAGTGTTCTGTTGTACACAGAGTTGCTATGAGTCAGATTGGACTCAACAGCACCTAACAAGAACAACAACTGTTAAGTTTACCTAGGGTAGTTACTTCTACTTAGGGATGGGGTTGTTCTTCTCTCAGTAGTTTACATGCCTTTGGATGAATTTCTGACACTATTTCTTTTTAAAAAATAAGCCAAGTTTATTCAGGTATAATTTACAAGGCACATGAAATATGAAACATTTTAAGTGTAAACTAAATTCTGATGAATATATCAGTTTTGTGTGCACCAGCATAAATCAGGTTACAGAATACTTCCATCTACACAAAACGCCCCCACATGCTACTTCAGTGTTGACAAGAGGGAAGGAAACCTGTAAGAATTTATCTCTATCAAATCTAAACTTAAAGAATGATTTAAGGAAGTTCTTCAGAGATAAAGGAAATAATACAAGAGGGAATACTGAGGCACGTGAAAGGAAAAGGAACAATGGAAAGAAAAGGGGTATGAGTGTATATATCAGACTTGTGAATTCAATATTCACATTGCCATCATAATCATGTTGAAGCTCTAACTTCCTATGGGTCTTTTCTGGGATTTAGATCAGTTGGTAGAGCACTGCTCTGAAGTCTCTGAGGTCCCGGGTTCAATTTCCAGCACTGCAAAAATGGGAGAAAGATGTGACAATCCACTCCCTATGCAATCCCCAAACAATCTGCCATTAAAAACTCCATCAGGGTCGCTGTGACTTGGACATGACTTGACAGCTCCTGACAACAACAACAGGAAGAGAGAATAAAAGATAATGAGGTTATCCCAATAGGGACCTAATCTGCGAAGGTTGCTGCCCTTATAAGAAGAGAAAGACATCAGAGATCTCTTTGTCTCTTTCTCCTTCTGTATATAAAGACATAGCAAAAAGGTGGCCATCTACAAGCCAGGAAAAGAGCCCTTATCAGGAACTGAGTTAGACATCATCTTGATTTTAGCCCTCCCAGCTTCAGAACAGTGAGAAATGAATTTTGTGATGTTTTGATGTCACCTAACAATAACAATAAAGTGTATGGTATTTGGTTTTGTCAGTTTGAGCTCACTAGTATACTATCCTTTCCTTCTTGAGTTTTGGAAATCATATTTGATGGTTAATACAAAAATAAAACCATCTGATAACCAAGATAATAATACTTAGAAGTGGGGACAATAAAGCAACTTAAATGGAAATGTTTCCATCAAACATTAATAGAGGTTTCCACACTGCAGTTGAAGAGGTTAAAAGTTGATACCAGCAAGCTGTGATAAGTCTTATATGTATATTCTAATGCACAAAATAACTGATAGTAAAATAGTACAAAGAGATACACTCAAAAATCAACACAAAGGAATGGAAAAAAAATTGAGAAACAAAAGAAATACATAGAAAATATGTGGTGTTATAATTTTAAATGCTAACATATCAATAATTATATTAAATAGAAATTTCAAACTTAATAAGTAAAAAATGATTGTCAGAGTTGATTAAGAAACATGACTTATCCAAGAAAAACAAACATAAAACTAAAATTCTCTTATTTTAATTAAATAACAGATTGAAAGTAAAAGAATGGGAAAATATAAACAGCAAATAAAATGCAGAAATAATTAAATATTTGAAAAAGTAGGGAAAATAAAGAAGTAGTACAAACAAATCCAGAATAAAGAAAATTACTAGGCCAGAGGGATATTACACAATGTTAAAAAGGAAAATTCCACAGAAAGACATGGCTATCCTAAATGTATATACAACAATAGAGTCTTAAAATATGTGAAACAAAAATTGATCCAGCTGAAAGGAGAGACACATGAATCCACAATTATAGCTGGGCACTTGATCATCCTCTTATCCACCTCTCATCAACTGACAGAGCTACTAGAATTCAACTTTAGATACAATTATACACTATGACCAAGTGAGATTTATTTCATGGGATTTCTTTCAAGATTATAAGGCTGTGTTAACATTCAAAAATCAGTTAGTATAATCTACCCTATCAATGGGCTGGGATTTAGCTCAGTTGTTAGAGTGCCACTCTGCAGTCTCTGAGGTCCTGAGTTCAATTCCCAGCACCGCAAAAATGGGAGAGGGATGTGGCAACCCACTCTCAAGGCAATCCCGAAACAATCTGCCATTGAAAACCCTATGAGGGTTGCTATGAGTCGGATCCGACTTGACAGCACCTAACAACAACAACAACAACCCTATCAATAGGGCTGGGATTTAGCTTAGATGGTAGAGTGCCTACATTGTACTCTCTGAGGACCTGGGTTTGATCACCAGCACTGAAAAGAACAGGAGAAGGATATGGCAATCCACTCCTGAAGCAATCCCGAAATAATCAGCCATTGAAAATGCTATGAGGACCACTATGGGTCACACACGACTGGACAACACCTAACAACAACAACAGCAACCCTATCAATAAACTAAATAAGAAAAAGTCATATTATCATCTCAATTAACTAAATAAAGCATTTGACAAAGTCTAATATTCATGGTAAAAACACTCTTCAAACTATAGGGTAGCTTTACTTCAAAATGATAAAGAACTTCCATAAAATTCTGCAACTGCTGGGCACGGTCGTTCACACTTGTAATCCCAGAGGCTCTGAGGGGGAGGCAGGAGGATTGCAAGTTTGAGACCTGAGGCATTCTGCATAACTTGGTGAGACCCTGTGTCAAAAGGTAAAAATATGTGCTGGGGGTGCAGCTCAGTGGTCCAGCACTTGCAGAGTATGCAAGCGCAAGGCCCTGGGTCCAACACCCAGTACCGCAAAAGAGAAAAAATAAATTCTGCAATTAACATCACCCTTACTGGTCAAGCCTGCAGCTGTAGCCCTGTGGCATCTGATCCTGTCAGATCTCGGAAGCTAAGCAGGGTCGGGCCTGGTTAGTACCTGGATGGGAGACCGCCTGGGAACACCAGAAGCTGTAGGCTTGGGAGAAGGACCTGGCAAACCCCTCCCCCAAATCAATCTGCTATTGAAAACCCTATGAACAGCAAAGAAGCACTGACAATAGTGTTTCCCCTGTTGTACAGAGGGTCGCTATGAGTCAGATACCGACTTGACGGCACCTAACAACAACAACAACATTACTGGTCAAAGATCGAATGTTTCCCTTTAGGCTAGGAATATGGCAATAAGGTTTCTTATTCTGCACAATACTGAGAGTTATACACAGTGCAATAAGGCAAGAAAAGAACTAAAAGGCATTCATATGGAATAAAGGAAGAAATAAAATGGCCCATTATGCAGATGACATGAGTGTTTACAAAGAAAATCCTAAGAAATATTATTTTAAAAACATTAAAAGTCAGCTTCAGAAGGACAACAGGAAAAAAACAATGATGACGTGAATTGCTGGCAAGATACAAAAAACCTGGATTATTCATACAATGCTGGTGGGAATGCAATATGTATAAGCATTCAGAAGAAGCTAAATTATAAATGACCATATAACCCAGCAATTGTATCTATAGTGACTCACTTTAGAGAAGTAAAAATTTACATTCACACAAAAGGCTGTAGAGGAATGTTCATAGCAATTGTAGATGTAACAATGAAGAATAGGAATCATTTCAGATGTCCTTCAATAAGTTAATGGTTAAAATAACTGTGATATATAATTATTATGAATAATACTCACCAAAAATGTGTTAACACAAAAGTTTGGATGGATTTCTGAATCTGAATAATTACACTTAGAAGAAAGCCACTTCAAAAGATTATATTGTTGTTGTTAGGTGCCATGGAGTTGTTGTCCAACTCATAGTGACCCTACATACAACAGATAAAACACTATTGTCATGCTTCTCAGCTGACTGCTTTTTGGGTGTGGGTTGCCAGGTCCTTCTTCCAAGCATACAGTACCTGATATTCCCAGGCAGTCTCCTATCCAAATACTGCTTAGCTTCTGAGATCTAATGGGATCAGACACTACAGTGGTATGGCTGTAGGCCCAAAAGTTTCATGGGCTGCCTCTGGCCTCTAATTCACAATCAATCCTCTTGCCTCAGCATCCTGAGTTACTGGAATTACAGGCATATACCATGGTGACAGGCCAAGATTCATCTTTATTATTGCATATATCAATAATTTGGTCCTTTTATTGCCAAATTGTATTTCATAATAGATATATCACAATTTTTAAAAATTTATTCACCAGTAGAACATTTGTATTTTTTCTAGCTTTTTGTAATTGTAAGTAAAACTACTATAAACATAAATATTTGAGCTTTTATATGAACACGTTTTCATTTTACTTGAGTAAACACCTTAGAGCTCTATTGCCTAAGTTGTAAGTTATGTTACTTTTTCCCATCAACAAGATATGTGAGTTCCAGTTACTCTGCAGCCTTGTCAGCACTTTGCATTATCAGATATTTTACTTTTTAATTTTAGTCATTATAGTGGCTCTTTAATGTCTACCCCAGCCCATACTTTTTAGAACAATGGAGTGATTACTGATATATAAAAATAGTGTCCAGAGACTCATTGCCTGCTAGAGAAAACTCACCTGGTGTTTTCCTTCGCATGGTGTTGAAAGGTTTGTATCATTTGCCCCAAGACAAACTTTCTGGTTTTATCAGTAGCTACTGCATCCAATTATATTTATATACATTTCCTTCTTTCTTGCTTTCTTGTTGCTTTTTAAATATCACGATTTCATATCTAAATATGTGAACAGTTTTTCTTAGTTTCCTGTACATTGAACACCTTCTTCATCTTCTACTTCACAGATCTCTACTTTATCTTTCAAGATCCAACCCAAATCAAATTTCAATATTTTTGTGTAGCACTGCTGAATGTTATGGAAAAGTTTATTTGTTCCTTGCATGGTGATGAAGGCACTTTTTAAGTGACTCCATTAAGTAATGAGTAATTGCCTTTGTGCTACAGGCACTTGCTAAGGGAGGAATGTTCTTTTACTAGAATATGAGACATAAAATGTCTGCCTTTTTTTCTTTATATTCCCCAGGACCTACTGTCAGCAATATTTGTTAAATTGAATTTAATATTGTAGATTCTGTTGTTTTTCAATATCCAGAAATGTTCTCTGAAATCTCAAACACATACATTTCTTCAGTGCTGTTTATTAGTGTTATAGGTCATATAGTCTAGGAATTTTCCTAGAAGGAGGATCTGAATCTCCAGGTCAACCATAATTAGGAAAGTGGCTAATGTTTACACTTTACCATATGCCAGAATACTGAAAAAAGAAAAAACACCTTTAGGCACATTATCGCATTAATTCACACCATCTTTCTCTGCAGTAGGTTATCATTATTATTCCCATTGTATGGTTAAGACAATGGAACCAGAAAGAATAATTGGCCCATCCCAAGTTCCACAATGATTATGTGGTGAAATTTAGAGTCTAACCCAGGCAGACTGACTCCAAAGCTCAAGCATTTAACCCAAATGATATCCTATGAGATCTACACTAGACTTACCAGCACCTACTGAAAGCATGATAATCCAAATGCACTGAATAGTTTTCTGTTAAAATAGAAAAGGGGTATCTATTCACTTGCCATTGAGCCAAGTGTGGGGAATTTCATTTTTGCCCTTGTGCTAAGTTCATAGAGTGCTATGTCACCAGGCCAGCATTTGAGGTTAGTCCTGGGTTAGCTCCACCTGCCTGGCATGTTTATGTTAATAGACTACACTGATTGAAGTGCTGAGAAGCTGCAGGGAGCCTGAATGTGCCTATCAGGATTTCTAGGCTGTCCAATTTATAACCTTCTAGGGACTTAGATGAAAGTACAGCAGTCCCAAAGTTCCTCTCTGCTGAAAAGATTTTCAAGAGACTAATTCACCTTTAGATTTTCATGCAGCTGTAGGTAGCAGCATCAATTAGCACTGT
>VMDO01023436.1:21410-31739 GCA_007922755.1 Pedetes capensis | reverse complement strand
AAAACCAGGTAGTAAAGATAATCTAATTTTGCTATTGCTTTTCAAGATTATTTTAGCTTTTCTATATTTTTTGCATTTCCATGTAAATTTTAGAACTACCTTATCAATTTAGAATTAGTTTGTCAAGAAAGCCTGCTAGCATTTTGACTAGGGTTGCATTGAAAATAAAGATCAATCTATAAACTAGGTACCATGGTGCATGTCTATAATCCCAGTGATTTGGAAAGTTGAGGCAGGAGGATCAAAAGTTTGAAGCCAGAGGCAGCCTGCACAATTTAGCAAGACCTTGTCTCAAAATAAAAAATAAGGGGCTGGCAGAGAGCACAATGGTACAACACTTGCCTAGCACATGCAAGGCCCTGGATTCAACTGCCACTACAGCCAAAAAAAAAAAAAAAAAAAAAAAATCCATCTGTGAGAAATTGATTTCCTTTTCTCTTTATTCTTCCCTTTCTTTCTCTGTTCTTCCTTTCCCTCCTTCCTTCTGTGTGATATTGGGGATAGAACCCAAGACTTCACATATGCTAGGCAAGTGCTCTACCACTAAGCTACATCCCCAGCCTGAGAATTGAATTCTCAACAGTATTAAATCTGTGCAGTGACTTAAGAAAAGCTTTTCATGAAAATATAATTTGTTTTAATATTTTTCAATATTATAAGGTTGAACATAAGATTTTCATCATCTAACTCAACAACTTCAAAATGTCATATTGTTAGTTGATAATGTGTGTGATATTATATTGCTCTCTAAGCTTTGGTGAATATTATATTCTTGAGTCCTCTTCTGGCTTTCATAATTCTCTGAAAGAAAATCCAGAACCATAGTGCTGACATTTTCCAAATAAAATTATTTTTAGGAGCTCTTGAAACAACACACAAATGACACCATACAATTACAGGAGCTAAGAAAGAACAAAGAGGTAAGCTTTTTCATTCTCTTCTGTGGTATTGATGTCTTACAAATGCATCAGTAAAATGATACACTCTCCATAAAATGAAGCATGATAAATTTCCCAAACCAATAAAAAAATGAAATACCTATAGCTAAGTTTGATAGATCCAGTAAGTCAAAAGAGATTTTGGAACTGTCAATAAAGCAAGGCAAAAAGAAATTCTGTGCCTTTCCTAGGGACAAATTTGTACAAATATATCAGCAAATACTGTGTGATTGTCAATGTTAAATAACTTCTATTCCTAGCAAGCCTGGAACCACAGATTGTTGTTGTTAGGTTCTGTTGAGTCAGGTCTGACTCGTAAAGACCCTATATACAATAGAATGAAACACTCCCCAACACTGTGCCATGCCTGGCACTAGGTCAGAGCTTCTCTGCTATTCCCAATAGGCTGTTGTTGTTGTTGTTGTTGTTGTTGTTGTTGTTGTTGTTGTTGTTTTGCGTTTTTTTCCCACAGTACTGGGGGTTGAACCCAGGGCCTCATGCCTGCATGCCTTGCAAGTGCTGTACCACTGAGCTATACCCTAAGCCCACGTTTTTACTTTTTGAGACAGGGTCTCACTAAGTTACAGACTGCCTCTGGTCTTGAACTTGCAATCCTCCTGCCTCCACCTCCTGAGCCGCTGGGATTACAGGCATGCGCCACCGTGCCTGGCTCTATTCATAGGGTTTTTGATGGCTGATTGTTTTGGAAGTGGGCTGCCAGGTCTTTCTCCCATTTTTGTGGTGCTGGGGATCCAACCCAGGGCCTCCAAGCATGAAGAGCAAGCATTCTACCAACTAAGCTAAATTCCAGCTGCAAGGAATCACAGAAGGACCTTGAATTATAAAATACCACATTCTTCCCTTTGAGCTCTGAAAATTCCAAACCTCTCCTGTGGAACTCTGTCTCTATGCCTCTCCGTAAGACTCTGGGTGTACCTCACATATAACATAATACTTCTGAAAAGGATTCTATTCTGCTTGACAGTTAGCTTCTGGAGACAAATGAAGAGAAGTTGTCATAGTGCACAAAGTACCTTATAGTTCTTCCTTTACTGAGAATTTCACTGAGATCCAGAACAGACCTATCTGGGGAAAGACATTATAAAGAAATAATATTTCAAAGCCTACGCAGGATCAGCATCACTGAGGGACAAACAGATTACAATGTTCTACTAGGTAAGGGGCTGGGGTTTAGCCTCAGGTGGTAGAATGCTGTTCTGAGTTCTCTGAGGACCCAGGTTCAATCCCCAGCACCTCAAAGACAGGAAAAGGACATGACAATCCATTCCCAAAGCAATCCCCAAATAATCAGCCATTGAAAGCCCTATGAGGGTCGCTATGAGTCAGACACGACTTGGTAGCATCTAACAACAAGGTAAGGGAAGTAGCTTTGGAACCAGGTTGACCTAATATAATAGCAGCTTTCATGAACTTGTCTACTAATTCTATCATTTGTGTCATTTCTGTGTCTGTTTCTATTAATTGATTTTTCTCTTCATTTGTGGCCAGATTTTCTTATTTGTATGTCTGGTAAATTTCTATTGGATGCCAACTATTATAAGCTTTACCTTGTAGATGATGAATGTTTTTATATTCCTTTAAATATTCTTGAACATTTTTTCTGCAGTTAAGCTACTTGGAAACAGCTTGAGCCTTTCAAGTTTTGATTTTAGGTTTTGCTAGTCAGAACAATAACAGTCTTTAGGGTAGAGCTATGTTGCACCCACTCTTGAGGCAGTATCTTCTGAATGCTCTCTCCTGTACCCCTGTGGTAGAAGGTTTGCTCTACTCTGCCTGGTGGGACTATGATCCATTCCACTTCTCTGTTGGCCCAGGCGTGGTTCCACTTGCTCTTTTCTCTCCCTCAACCTCATCTCCTTTTATTTCTTCCCTCCATCACTCCACCCCAGAGGCCCTGGCCTCCTCACTGTTTATTTCAAAGGCCAGGAAGCACCAACATTGGGGTCTTTGTTCTTGATATTCTCTCTTCCTAACAATCTCTTGCCCAGATATCCACATTAACTTCCTTTCCTCATTCTGGTCTTTATTCAATGCCACCTTCTCAGGAGCCACTCTATTTAAAGGATCAACACACTGCCCTAGCAAGTCCTTTTTTTCTATTTTACTTTTCTACACAGATTTATGGGCTGGGATTTGGCTCATTTGGTAGAGCGCTGCGCTACAGTCTCTGAGGTCCTGAGTTTAATTCCCAGCACTGCAAAAATGGGAGAAGGGCCTGACAATCCACTCCCAAGGCAATCCCAAAACAGTCAGCCATTGAAAACCCTATGAGGGTCGCTGTGAGTCGGATACCGACTCGACAGCACCTAACAACAACAACACCGATTTATAATCATCTAAGTGGGTAAATGCAATGAAGGAAAGGATTTTTGTCTGTTTTTTTCATTACTAATCCCTACTTCCTAGAACAGCTCCTGACATGCCACAGACATTCAGTAAACAGTAACCGATATTTTTGAATTAATAAATGGATAAAAGAGTGCAAATGACCTGGTAGAGTGCTGTGCACAATGCAGTTGCAATATGCAATGGTGTTTCTCCAGTTCATCCATTTTGAGAGGATACATGTTGTGTAGGAAGAGCTCGAGAGCTCTGAGCTAAGCAGGGATGACAACTGGAGACAAAGACCCATCCGATTCACTTTTTTAGTCTATTCAGTACCTAATAGAATGTATATGGTACCTACTAGGTGCTGGTTATGAGGTCCTACAAAGATGATAAACAGGGAGAAGCAGATGTGTTTATGATAGAAGTACAATATAATTCCTTCAGAGGAAAGATACATTGGTCCCGTTGAGGGTGCGTGATGGAGGTGACAGGGTCAGGAAGGGTTCCAGTATGGCTTTTGAGCTGCTTTGGACAGATGCCAGGCGTTTCTGAATCTCAGAATGTGGAAAGGGTAGAGACAGAGCTCCAAACAGGGGGAAGAACATGAATAAAGTTGGTGATGTAAGGAAGGGACCTGGTGTGTGTAAGGAGCATTGAGACAGACTAGGAAAAAATGGGTTGGGGTCTTAGTTCCAACTAGAGTCATACCCATCTAGTACCACAGGCCACCCTTGGAACAGAGTTCACACAGAGACTATCAGGCAGGAAGCCCAGCCTGTCTGGAGGGCAGCATCAGGGCGGCCTCTTCTGTGAGGCCATAGAACAGTTCTTGCAGCAGCAGAGGGCTGATTTACACACCCCACAGCAACCGCGCAGGCCATGGGAAGTGAGACTCACATACAAGGTAAGATCAAAAGACAGGGTGAATGTTTAAGTTTAAAAAATATTATGGGAAAGATACATTGCCATTAATCCCCCTCAAAATACTCCCTCTGGCTTTTGAACTCACTTATCCCACCATCCTTGGCACTTTCTGACACGGTTCTCAAGGTCGTCTTTCATGAGTGTCTTCAGTTGTGTTGTCGAGGCTGCCTCTATGTCCAGAATCAACTCAAAACAGTTACCTTTCATAGTCATTTTGACTTTGGGGAACAGCCAGAAGTCTCAGGGGGCAAGATCTGGAAAATAAATGGGTAAGGACATACCATAATGTTTTTATTTGGCAGAAACACCAGAAGCAATGCATGTAACAGAGCGTTGTCATGATGGAGGATGAAAGTAAAGACACTCATAAAAGAAGTGCTTCAGAAAGTGGCAAGAACGATGGGATGAGTGTGTTTGATGCCAGGAGGAATATTTTGAGGGGGATTCGTGGCAATGTGTCTTTTACTATAATACATTTTTTGAATTTGATCATGCTTCTTATGTGGCTGTGGGAGCTCCTTTTCTATTCTAAAATAGCCCCTCAGTAGAACTTCCAGGTCAGGCCCAGGGATGAAAGTCACTGCCCCCAGAGTAGCCTAACACTGTGGCTCTCTCCCAGGCATTTGTGTTTCCCCGAGTCCTCCCAGTCCAGACGCAGCCGACCAATCTGGGATCATCTACTGTCATCTGTGTTCCAAGTCACATGGCTGGTGTTCTGACCTTATCATTGTCATCAAGTGGACAGAACAGAAAACGAGCCCCACACTCAATGGGAACCCATCAAGAAAGATAAAGAGGTCTTATTTTGATTTTAGCCCTGGACTCCCAAGCCTTCAGTAGCCCATTCATCATCACAAGGAGTCTGGATTTAATTCTGTAAAGAGTGGGAGGCCACTGGAGGTGTCTGAGGAGGGCAGGGCCATTTGGGGAGAGAAGTCTGGCGACAAGGTGGTAGACAGTCTGATGAGCCAGAGTTGGGGGAGGCAGGTGCTCTCAGTAGGGTCACCCCTGCTTTACGCCTCAGCCTGACATCTGTCTCACCCCACCCACTAACACTGCTCCTGTTAAAATCACCAGTAACTTCCAAGTTGCCAAAGTCATGGACTGCCTTCCCTTGCTTGATGTGAGCAGCCTTAGGTGCTGTTGGTCACTCCTTCCTTGAGCCACTCCCCCCTGGGCTTCCATGGGCTTCCAGCGCCTCCTTCACCTCACTGGTCACTCATCCATCTGCTTTGTAAGTCCTCCTCATCCACCTGATTTCCAAGCTCTGGCATGTTTCAGGCTCATGGTGACCCTGGGCCCTGTTTCTTCTCTTTATCTCCCCCTTCTCCTTAGATGAGTTCATGTCATAGCCAAGTAAGTATGGCCACCTCTGTGCTGCCGGTGTGGGTTGATTCTCCCCACCTGGCCTCTCTGAATGCCAGGCTTCCATTCCCAGCCACCCGTCTGACTTTTCCACATAGGTGACTCACAGACACTCTTGATTTTCCACCTGGGATTTGAGCCCTCAAATTGTTAACTCCCCCAGCTGTCCAAGCCTAAATCCAAAGTCATCACTGATTTCTTCTTTTCTTTCACTCTCCCAGACCTAATCCAGCAGCAGCAGCCAAAGTATTCCAAATCCATCCACTTCTCTCCAGCTCTGCTCTACCTACCCTGCTCCATTATTCCTCACCTCTGTCCTCACTCACCCTGTTCTGCTCCTGCCTCCTCCAAACTATGCTCCACAGAGCAGAGAGGTAAATCCCAACAGCGAGGCCAATACAAACGCACACCTGCCTAAAGCCCCTGGGCAATACTAACCCTCCTCTGCCTAAGTCCTTGCGTGGCTTTCCATCGGTCTCAGGTTACCACAGCTTCCCAGGATGACCTGCTTATTCTGTATCCCCTCACCGTCGCCCACTGCCTTGCTTGCTGTCTCCATTCTAGCCACATTCATGTTCCTTAAGGATTCCAAAGCATTTTACCTTCTAAGGAGTTTTGCACAGGCTCCTATTCATTCTTTAGTACTAGTTTGTTTAATTGGTAGACTATCTTTAAGGGCAGTTTTAGGTTTACAGAAAAATTCTGGCAAAAAAAAAATAGAGAGAGCTCCTGTATATTCCCCAATTCCACCCCTCATGGTTCCCCCTATTATTAACATCTTGCATTAGGTTGATATACTAGTTGCAATTGACCAGCCAATATTGGTGTGCCATGATTAACTGAAGGCCAGAGTTCACATTAGGATTCATTCTTTGTGTTGTACATTCTGTGGGTTTTGCCTGATACATCAGATCATAAATTCACCATTACTGTGTCTAACAGAATTTTATTGTGCTAAAAATGTCCTCTGCCCCATCTCTTCAACCCTCCCTGTCCCTCCCAACCTCTGGAAACCACTAATCTTCTTATAGTCTCTAGAGTTTCACCTTCTCCAGAGTATCATATAATTGGAATCAGTAATAAGTGTTTAATAAAGACTGTTTAATGAATTAATCCTCCATGTGTCTGTTAGCTTATCATGCTGTGGGGGCTTGCATGTTGCTGTGATGGTGAAAGCTATGTCACTGGTATTTCAGATACCACAAGGGCCATCCATGGTGGACTGGTTTCACCTGAGCTTCCAGACTAAGTCAGACTAGAGAAAAGGACCTGGCAGCCCAATCCCAAAACAATTAGCCAATTAAAACTCTATGAATAGCAGAGAAGCATGGTCAAATATAGTGCTGGAAAATGAGCCCCCCAGGATGGAGAGCTCATGAAGAGATGACTGGGGAAGAGTTGCTTCCTCAAAGTAAAGTTGGCCTTAATGATAGGAATGGAGTAAAGCCCCTGGGACCTCCATTTTTTAATGTGGCATGACTCAAAATGAGAAGAAACATAGTGACTGCAACAATGGATTCAAACATAAAAAGATCATGTACATGGCACAGTGTTGGGTAGTGTTTTGTTCTGTTATACATAGGGTTGCTATTAGTATGATCTGACTCGATGGCACCTAACAATAAACAATGACAAATGAATGATTGATAACCATGTGACCTTGCATTTGAGCTCTGGTGAGGGCTGGCTCTGCAGCAGGGATGGTGAGACTGAAGAGGGAGGGCTAGATGGACAAGACAGAGAGGCGGTACAATGGACAGGGTATGAGGACTGGTTGCTTGTGAGGGGTACAAGAGAAAGAGTAGCTAAAGCTGGGTAACTGCATTCTAGTCCAGGTGCCCTGGAGAAGAGGATAAATAGGGAGACATCAGCAAGATGTCCTAGGACAGTTTCTTCTTATGCAGATCATAGAGGAAGAGTTGCAAGCACAAGCTCTTATTCTGGAGTCACTTAACACAAACCTCTACCAAACCCAGATGGAACTGCAGAAGGAGGTGAGTCCTGGCTGATAATGAGGACAGGGGCTGGGGAGGAACCTGTTCTGCCATATTGCTCTGCCCCAGATGGCACCGGGGAAGACAGCTATTCAAATTTATGTCTTTTAGAAAGCTACGGTGGGAAATCTGGAGAAAGCACTCCAGACCAAGCTTGCTGAAGCTGAAGAAAAGTATAAGTACACCATACAGATCCTGTCAGAAGAAAATGTTCACCTAAGGTGGGGATAGTGCTGCTCAGAAGAACGTGGCTCAGTTACAGTCAGGAGGGGAGGGCATTGAGTGCAGAGTCAGAAGACAGGTCAGGTGCTCCTTACTGACCGTGAGGCATCAGCGCTTTGAGGAAGGACTTAGGGTGCTGTGTCTGGACACACAGTTGCCTGCGGAGGTCAGCCTGTTCATTGGAGGTGGATAGTTCACTTGAGCTATGTCTAGATTTCTCTTACCTGTCTCAGTTTTTGTGCAAAACAATGAAGGAAATTTATCTACTAGTTTTGGAGTTTCTTCGTTGTGTGACTTAAGTTGTTTTTTAAATGTTTCCCCGCAAGTTCAGTGGTTTCGTTGGTAGTGGTTTACCCGCAGATGCAGCTGCTTCTGGTGCCTGTGGAAACCAACTTCAGAGCAATATTACGCTGTTACCTCAAGGTGGATCTTCAATCATTACAAGAAAGTTTAGTCAATGTTTTACCAAAGGGAAGTTATTCATTGCATTGCAGTAAAAAAAAAAAAAAAAAAAAATCCTCATGTGGAATCTCAGTCACCCAAATACCATCTCACCAAATTCAAAAACACTGCAAGTAATGTGAGAGTATGCTCCTTCAGGAAGGAAGCAGGCTATATTTTTCTCCCCTCCTACCCTTCACCAAGTATCTTGCACACCTTCCTTAGAGTCTATAATGATACATCGTTTTTTTCACAGGCAAAGGATAATTGCCAAGAATGAAGAGATTTATGATGGACGAGCTGGAAAGTCAAACTCTATGACTACTTATGAGTATGGTTTCTGATATTTTAGAAGACAGTAACAACAAGTATCATAAGTAAAAGGTTGTTCTCCATAGCTGAAGACAGTAGGAACACCATCTCTGTAGGCCTAGGGAACTCTCACGAGGTTTTCTTGAGAAATGCATATGATAATTAAGTTCTTAAGTTGGTTAGACTCTATTTTTGTCTTTTCACAATTTGCTTTCTTCTGAGTGGCCAGAAATATTTGAATTCTTATCTCAGTTGCATGTGTCTGTCCATTTGTTGTAATGTGGGGGCTTGTGTGTTGTTATGATGCTGAAAGCTATGCCACTGCCATCTCAGATACCAGCAGGACCACCCATGCTAGACAGGTTTCAGCTGAGCTTCCAGACTAAGACAGACTAGGGAGAAAGACCTGGCAGCCCATTTCCAAAACAATTAGCCATTGAAAACCCTATAAATAGCACACAAGCACTGTCAGATATAGTGCAGGCATGGCAAAGCCTAGGGGAGTGTTTTGTTATGTTGTACTCAGGGTCTCTATGAGTTGGACCTGACTCCACAGCACCTATCAACAGCAACATTTCAGTTGCACAGCCTGTCATGACTCTATTGAAAACTGATGTTCTCTATATCTGGAGCTGGGCTTCCTCTGAGATGTGTACTATTCTGTCTTCCACTTTAACATATTTTATTAGGAAACAACTTATTTTAAGACCTTCTTTCTGTTGGATGTTTTCTGTATTTTAGAGTAGGTTTTGTCCCCTGGAGGCATTTAGCTAGCAAGACATTTATTGATTTGATTCTCAAACTTTTTTTGTTTTATATATGTGCCCAGCCTCCCCCACATCCCAATCATGTTTCCTAAACTACAACTTAGAATGAGTAGCTAATGATTTGTGCTACGTTCTCTGAACCATCTCCCAAATTCAAATGCCCACAGGGAAGAAAACATAAGTGAAGAGGGCTGGGCATAAGGAAAAGTAACTGCACAAGTATGGTGATGAAAGCTCATTGACAACAGCCTTAGTGGAGGCGATCAGGTCATGACCCGTTAGATAGTTGCCATTCAGTTGCCCAAGGTAAATATTCTCAGATATTTTCATTTATCAAAAGAAGGTATTCTGGTTTTTATGTGGTAATTATGAGTTTTTAAATGTTGATCAATGTTAACAATACAACTGTGGGAGCCAATGTTAGGACCTGAACATTTTCCTCTTGAGAGATGCCATTGGCTAAAGAAGAAAAAAAACAGAAACAAAGCAAACACAAACAAAAGAATCTCCAAGGAACAATGAGGTTAAATTATCTTTTATTCTATTTTTAAAAGTCTTTGAGCTTTTAAAGATAACTTAATTCCTAAAGATTTAGAAATATTGGGGGAATGTGGGTCTGAGAAGCTGGCAGCAAACCTTGATATTTGTGTTTGGTGTATAAAAGAATTTAGACCCAACACAGAAGTTATGGTGCAGAATAGAAGCAGGATTTATTATGAGACATAGTATGCTTCAAGAAGTGAAGGTGGGCAAATAGAGAACTGAGATATTGCTCAGATTAAGGTCAAATGATGTTTTTTGTTTGTTTTTTTAGGTACTGGGTGTTGAACCCAGGGCCTCATGCTTCTGGGAAACATGATTGGGATGTGGGGGAGGCTGGGCACATATATAAAACAAAAAAAGTTTGAGAATCAAATCAATAAATGTCTTGCTAGCTAAATGATTTCCAAGTGCTGGGCCACTGAGCTGCACCCCCGGCCCTTTTTTTTTTTTTTTTTTTTTTTTTTTTTTTTTTTT
>VMDO01023436.1:0-21310 GCA_007922755.1 Pedetes capensis | reverse complement strand
TTGTGAAAGATAGTACACATTTGAGAAATGAAGGCAGGCAACAAAGAAGAGCTATTGCCCAGATGTAAGGTCAAATGTGATTTTACAGTAAAATTTTTGTCTTTGGGGGAAGGGAGAAATACTTTACATCTGGGTCCTTTATTTAAAGTGTGTTAATCCCCTTCTTCCTACATTTTGTACACTAAAGGCGAAGGTAACCTACTAACAGAAAGACCAAATGCAAATGCTTGACAGGAGCACAGTGTCACCAGCAAAAACAGCAAATTCTGTTAACTCCTAGAAGAGCACGTTAAGAGCTAATAGGGGGAGGAGCTAGAGAGTTTTGAGCACAGCTAATAACAAAATTGATTTATAAAAGCTTTTACACTAATAATATTTACTGAGGTGCTGAACCCAAGGCCTCATATTTCCTAGGCAAGTGCTCTACCACTGAGCTGTACCTTCAACCCCCTTTTAAAAATTTTTTTAAAACTTTGTGAGACAGAGTCTCACTAAATCATGCCCACTGCCTCTGGCCTCAAATGTGTGATCCTCCTGCCTCAGCCTCCCAAGTTACTGGGATCATAGGCATGTACCATGGTGCCTGGCACATTTCTAAATGTTTTAAAAGTAGGAGATATAGCTCAATGGTAGAGTGCTTGCCTGGTATGTGCAGGGTGTTGGCTTCAATCCCAGCACTACACACACACACACACACACACACACACACACACACACACACACACACACACGTAGTGTGAAGCTGTGAAGCTAGGTGTCAGAGTACACACCTGTAATCCCAGTGACCAAGGAGGCTGAGGCAAGAGGATCCCAAGTTCAAGGCCAGAGACAACCTGCACAAATTAGTGAGACTTTGTCTCAAAAGAAAAAACAAAAAAGGAGCTGGAGGTGCAGCTCAGGTGGAGCACTTGCCAAGCATGTGTGAAGTCCTGGGTTCAGCCCCCTGGTATTTAAAAAAAAAAAAAATAGTGTGGAGGATGACTTGGAAAGAGAGAGACTTGATGTACCACTAACTCTTAAGTTATACTTTTTCATCTTATTAAAACTAAACTAAAATAATACCAAAATAAAATAAAATACCAACTAAAATAATACCATATCTGTAAATGTTTAAGAGTATCTGGTACTGCAAAGCCAGAAATGTGGACTCAGATTCATAAGAGATTAAAATCCTCTGACTTCTAGTCTCCCTCCCTGCCATCCAAAAAAAAAGTGCAAAAGCATAGCAGCTTAGTAATCAATAAATAAAGCATAGTGTCACACATCTAGACGGCAACATCAATTAAGAGGGAAGAAGAGTTTTTTCCTTAGTGTGAAGGTGGGCTGTGGCATCTGTTTCCCCATGTTCTTCAGATCGTCTTTATTGCTCACTTCATAGTTCACTTCAGTCAGGATGGTGAGAATATCATCACCTCTGAAACACACAGCATAGCATCATGACTATCCATGGGGGAAAAAACTGCCCCAACATCTAATGTACCCCATGAGAGTTCTATAGTCCTTTGTCTCAAAATATCAGGCAATGAAACCAAAAGTTGCTAAACCAAGACCTACTGTAACTTTCCAGGTAAATGAGTTGTCTCAGAGCTTATAACTTACATTTTACATTTTCAGAATCTCTACTGACCACTAGAAACCTCACTGCTAGTACCAGATTTGATTTCCTCCCTTCCCAATTGGTGCATATCTCACTTTGCTGCATATACTATGTCACTTGGCATCTCAGTGCCCCACCCACTGCCTAAAATCAACATTGCTGCTACAGATTCAGCTCGAGTACAATCAAAATCTAGGCAAGTAAAAATCAAATGTCTTCTGCAGCCACCTCCACCCCTTTGTCTCCAGGCTGTCTTAGTAGTTTTGTTGGGCAACCTCTTCATCTATCTCTGTAGCCAACCCCAGAGCCCTGCAGGATTCATGGTCTGAGTTATAAAATGGAAACTTCACGATGTTATGGTTAACTCTATGTACCGTGGGAAATTCTTCCTCTTCATACACTCAAAACATAATGAGAAATGGGGCTAGAAGGAAAGATTCCTTCGTCTGTCACCCACATGTGCATGGGAACTGTGAAATGTAAAACCCTAGTTTAACTAAAGAGAGAATTTGATATACTAAATAAGGGAAGGATGTTTTCCCACATTTTGTGGCTTCAAAGTAGACCAAATTAGTGGAAACTTAAGGGGCTCCTACTCTCTGCTACTTATTTCTCACAATGCACTAAGAGGGTTTAAGGTTGGTTAGCTATTATAAGACTTCTGATACAGTTGGAGGGTATCAAACAGGGAAGTGGGTTACTGCCTTCTTGCAAAGTTTCCATCACTCGTTGAGGTGGCTCAGTCAGGGTGCTGCCTAAAGACAAGATCTCGAGTATATGAAGTTCACATCCTTTCCAGCTCTATGAGACCCTGGTTGTCCTTTGAGATACTGAATAAAAGAAATCCTGCAGTAAGTATATAAGGTTTTCTGTCTATTGACTAAAGATATGAATGCTTGCCATCTCTCACACTTTGCAATTGACCTGGGAAGTATAGCTATGTGATCCATAGCTAGACATTTAGAGATGAATGTAAATCACTCCTCTTGGATACTTCCTTGGTGGGTTAATATTACCTCCACCATCAAGCAATTTCTAATGGGCTCTGTGAATATATAGTAGTGGTAATGGGAAAGGAGAGCAGGAAGCTTAACACTGAGGAGGGTTTAGCAGACAAAACTCACCGAGGACATCGTTCCTTCAGGCTCTGGCAAAGTGATTGGATGTACCAGGTTCCTTTGGTAGGGTCTCTGTAAGAAACACAGTTGTTCACAGTGGCCATCCCCAGCAGAAAGTCAGCCTCATCTGGAATATACCTCTCTTGAACTGATGAGTCCATTTCTAAATAGACATCTGTCAGCTCTGAGTCAGTCTCAACAGGTACAGCTTTGTGGTATTTATCTCCTTGACAAGCCTGAATAAAAAAGATCTTGGGTTTTCCAGCCAGGGAAGGGCACTTTGAACCAGTGAAATAAGAGGTCAGCTCGTAGATGGAGGCCTCCTGTCCATCAGTGCCATAGATGATGCCCTTGTCTCCATGGGAGAGGATGCAGCAGATGAAGCAGTCTTTGTTATTGTGGTCTATGCTTTGATAGGATTTCAGAGCCTCACAAATTTCCTTTGCAGTGTAATCTTTGTAATTTACTGTCTCAAAATGAAGCTCATTAAAGGTCTGCCTCAAAGTCTCTGAAAAGTGAAATAAGAAAAGTTATATTATACCACAATAATTCCCAGAACACAACCCAGAGCTGGAGAAAACAGGGAGCTTAATATTGACAGATAATAATTTGAACCGCTACTTAAGAATAGGCCTCCTTATTAGTAGATGGATTCTATAGGCTTCTATTATTTATTTCTGCCAGCTGAAAACATTCTTAAACCCTAAGGCAAATGAGAAAAGGGAGTGTTATTGTTGGGCTATAGCTTTTTCTGATCTGCTGTATAAGATAGGTAAGCTATTATTTAGGTTTACCACCAAACCAATTTAAAAGATAACTGTATTTCTTATACCATCAGAAACAAGAAAACAATTTTTGAATAAAACATTCATATTTATTTTATGCTGAACCTTCTCAGAATTAAGTATATTTATCAAAATAAAAGATGTGAATAAAATGCTGGGCGCAGTGGCGCACACCTGTAGTCCCAGTGGCTCGGGAGGCAGTCTGTGTAACTTAGCAAGACCCTGTCTCCAAAAGTAAAAAAATGGGCTGGTGGTGCAGCTCAGAGGTCCAGCACTTGCAAAGCATGCAAGTACGAGGGCCTGGGTTCAACCCCCAGTACTGAAAAAAAAAAAAAAAAAAAGAATAAAAATAGAACTAAAAGACCTATTATACAGTTATCTTTTCTCTACTTTTCTCTGCCACCCAGTTATGTTCCATGAAGGCAACCACTTTTAGCTTTTGACTACTTTTTCAATATTACCCTCCACTTTGTAATGAATTTGGTATCCTGCTGTTTATTCATTTATAAATTTTAGACTCTTTAGCCAGACACAGTGGCACATGCCTGTAATCCCAGCAGCTTGGGAGGCGGAGGTGGGAGGATCCCAAGTTCGACCAGAGGCAGTCTGCATAACTTATGGAGACCATGTCTCAAAAAGTAAAAAAAAAAAAAAAGGGCTGGGGGCGTAGCTCAGTGGTCCAGCACTTGCAAAGCATGCAGGTGCGAAGCCCAGGTTCAATTCCCAGTACCGAAAAAAAAAAATTTAGACTTTTTTTTCTTGGTACTGAAGATTGATATCAGGGTCTCATAGGAGGCAAGAATTCTACCACTGAGCTATGTCCCCAGCCCTTTTACAAATTTTCATTTTGAGACAGGATCTCGCTAAATTGTGCAGGCTGCCTCTGGCCTTGAACCTGTGATCCTCCTGCCTCTGCCTCCCAAGTCACTGGGATTATAGGAATGCACCACTATATCCAACTACATTTTTGGCTCTTGATGTAAGTTATTATGGAGGATGAGCATTTAGTACTCTTACAAAATTATTTACAATCTGAACAATTTGAACAATTGAAATCATAATACTCAATTTTAAAAACTTAACCAATGTTGTGACTCATAAATTCCATTTTCAAAAGTTCTTTGATCAAATAAAAATTGTTAATATCTCAATGGCTGAGGTGGATGATTTCTGTTATTATTTTTATAATAGTCATTTATATATACCCATGCCACAAATTATATTGTTTCATTTAATTTGTAAGTTCTCAGTGTTAGCACAGATAGGCGAAGCAATAGAATTTCTGGCTAGTTTAACCTTTGAAAAGGCTATTTTTGTTAAAAACTCACAACTTCTCTCGTACAACTTTTATAAATACATCCCCTATGCAAATTTTGTACAGGCAATTTTTTCACCCAATGCCTTCTACAAAAGCACGATCCATTTAGCTGAATTAAAGGTAAAGCTCATGCTGGGCATGGTGGTGATTCCTGTAGTTGCAGTGATTTGGGAGGCTGAGGAAGGAGGATCACAAGTTCAAGGCCAGAGGCTGCCTACACAAGTTAGCAAGACCTTGGCTCAAAAAAAAAAAAAAGCAAGGGGGCTGAGGTGGTGTAGGTTATGGGTGCAGCTCAGTAATAGAGCACTTGCCTAGCAAAAAAAGAAAAAAGTACTAAATACTGCAAAAAGGAAAAAAATAAAGTTCATTGCTGCTCTTCATTAAATGCTATTTAGTAAGATTTGATATTCTATCATTATGTATACACTACTTTGATTTAAAAAGCTAATTAAAAACAAAAGCTGAGCCAAGTGAGGTGACATATGCCTTTAATCCCAGTGACTAGGGAGGTGGAGGCAGGGGGTTTGCAAGTTCAAGGCCAGAGGCAGCCTTTGTAATTTAGTGAGACCTTGTCTCAAATGTTGTTGTTGTTAGGTGCCGTCAAGTTGGGTCTGACTCATAGTGATGCTCATAGAGTTTTCAATGGCTGAAATGTTTCCACATTCCTTCACAAGTGAATTGCCATGTCCTTCTCCTGCTATCTCAAAACACAAAGTAAAAAATGCACTAAGGATATGGCTCAGTAGTTGAGCATTTGCAAAAAGCATGCATGAAGACCTGGGTTTAACTCCCCAAGACCACACACACACAAAATAAATAAATAAAAATAAATAAATAAAAAATAAAAAACACCAAAAAACAAAACAAAACAAAAAGCCCTGAAAACTAACAAATATATAAGAATGTTTTTCACCTGCACAAGGATATAAGTTTACATCCATTTCCTTGAAATATGGGAACATTTTGGTACAGCTTTTTTCCTCCCTCTATTGATACAAAAATAACAAAACAAAACAAACAAATAGGTATAAGACCTCTTTCACATCTCTCCCCTGGGTCCTACTGTACCTGCATCCAAGTCTGTTCCTTTCCTATCCTTAATGCTGTGAAGTTTGGGCATGTTTTTCCGTGCCTTGCTAAAATCATAATTATTGAAGATCAAACAGTATCCCCGAGGTTTGTTTTTCATTTGGTAAACTTTGTCCGATGTCTGGAAAACAAAAAAACAACCCAGGAGCTTATTCTGTGGGTCAAATACTGGAGGCGTGAACAGACAACAGAGGAAGGAGGAAGGAGGAAGGGCTAGGCTGAGGCTAGCCTGACCAGGAAGCAAATGCGCCCTCCCTGGCTCCCCCACAACCTGGGGAGGGTTCCCTGAAGAGCCGGTTTCCACCTGCTTCCCTCACCCAGGATCCTTCAGACTCCTGCCCCACCTTTCGCTGTAAAGTCAGTGCCCCTGGGCCTCCTGAGCACTTTGCACGGACATCAGTATTGCCACCATAGTCTATTATCATTCTTTGTTCTGCTTCCCTCACTATTAGAAGAGTCTTCAAGGCAGATCATATCTGTGTCAGGCACTGGGACTTAGTAGTTTGTGAGTACTTAGTCAAGAGTAGCGGAATGAATGGATCTCTTGGGCTGCCCCTCCATGCCTGTGTGAATCTCTTGGGTATCTATTCAATGCATCCATGCCTCTTGGCTAACAGCTGAGGGCCTGCCCTTCATGCATGATGTAGTGTGGTCCGTGGATGGGTAAAACTGATGTCTGTACCCAGCTCTCAAGACCCCTGTGGCCAGAAGAGAGAGATGTGATGGTCATTCTGTAAGTTATAGAATCCAGACTATGTACCTGAGGGTACTAGGCAGAAGTACCCTGTTCCTTGCTTATTTTCCTAAGGCTGTTTCAGTGCTGGGATTATCAACATTCAGTTGAAAGTCTGTGCAGTTCCTTGAGGCTTAGAAAAGGACCACAGGCCAAGAAGCCAGATTCCTGCCTCTACTACTTCATAACCTTGACTTTGGGCAAGTTACTTAGTCTCAGTATCTTAGTATGTTTACTAAGATAAAAATGTTTTTAGTAAGTACTTACTAAGCATACTCAGTATTTACTATTAAGTATTCTCCTTGTGTCTGTCGGCTTGTCGTTCTGTGGGAGCTTGCTGTACTGCTGAAAGCTATGCCACCAGTATTTCATACCAGCAGGGTCACCCATGGTGGACAGGTTTCAGCTGAGCTTCCAGACTAAGACAGACTCAGGAAAAGAACCTGGCAGCCCACTTCTGAAATAATTAGCCATTGAAAACCCTATGAATAGCAAAGGAGCACCGTCAAATATAGTGCCAGGCTGGAAGGCATTCAAGAAATGACTGAGGAAGAGTTACCTCCTCAAAGTGGAATCGACCTTAATTATGGGAATGAAGTAAAGCCTCAGGGACCTCCTTTTGCTAATGTGGCACAATTCAAAATGAGAAGAAACATAATGGCTGCAAAATGGGCTCAAGCATAAAAAGATTGCATGGCACAGTGTTGCGCAGTGTTTCGTTCCGCTGTATTTAGGGTCACTATGAGTCAGATCCAACTCAACAGCACCCAACAACAAACAACATTAAATAGTCTAAGTATTTACTAAGCATATTAAATGCATTCACTAATAATAAGATTTACTAAGAATTTAAAGCACCTCCACCTGTACCACTGTGGCATCCGATCCCGTCAGATCTCAGAAGCTAAGCAGGGTCAGGCCTGGTTAGTACCTGGATGGGAGACTACCTGGGAACACCAGAAGCTGTAGGCTTGGGAGACAGACCTGGCAGCCCACTCCCAGAAAACAATCAGCCATTGAAAAACCTGATGAATAACAGACAAGCACTGACAATAGTGCTGGGCATGGGACAGTGTCCGGTAGTGTTTTGTCTGTTGCTATGAGTCAGACCAGACACAATGGCACCTAACAGCAACCACAAACATGTTAAAGAGCTGTTTGGTAGGGACACTGCTTCTTTAGTGCTATATTGCTTCAAAGTGCCACATCACTTCGGTTAGTCATTAATTTTCAGATAAAGAGAAGTCAGGAAACTTTCTCAGGAGCTCATGCCACTAAAACACCTCTCTCAAGCCTAGTTCAGGGTCTCCAGTGCTTCCTGCCACTGGGAGGAGCAAAGGACTAATGAGTTAAAATGTGTTTGGTGAATTGTTGGAGGTTACATAAATAGAAGGTATGTTTAAAGATGAAATTTTTCTGCTGGCTCCATGAGACAAGAACAAAGAGATGACTAGATCATGAATGTTTGTTGCTTACACCTCATCACACAGCAGAAATATTTTTTGAAATGTCAAGCTAAACAAAGAGGTTTTGCTTATTCCAGGTCTGTTAGACTCTTATCTCAAAGCCTGCCTCATTTAGGCTGACTCAGCTGCTAGTTAGTCAGGAGGTCTCCCACCCTCTGTACCCTCCAACTAGTCTAACACCTTTGTACTATGGCTTTAAAAATAAAAATCTAACGCACAAGAAACTGAAGAAAAGCCACATCTTCAAAATTGAGTTGCCTTTTTAACTTATACTTTTGTGAGTTTTTCTTACAGTTCTCAAAATTTTCAATAAGTCTCTGTCCCTTCTTGGCTTGTCTGGCAGCTTAAAAATAAAAGAAAAGAAAACTAACAAATACAAGGACCAGAACCTACAATGCAAAGGGAAAAAAGATTGGGAGGTGTCCATGTACCTGTGGCTCACTGTCTTGTTCTCCTCGAGAGTCTGAGATTGCCAGCATTCCAAAGGATTCCTCCCCTACAAACAATGAAGAGACATGTCTAGAATGAGACGTGGCAGGAAAGGTACTTTGGTAAAGAAATATGTGGTACCCAAGACAACTTAAGTTCCTTTTTAAAGTGAAAATTAGGACTGCCTTTAACATGATCTTGCAGTCCATAGAAATCCTGCAGGGGGGACAATTACTATGCTTCTGGAAGCACAAGAGCAAAGGGAAGGTACTGACCAAGAAGTGTCATGATTTTATATTCCTCCACATTGCCAGGTTGAGTTTTGTGACATTTGTGAGATATTCATTAATAAACCACTAACTCAGGATGAACTATTGATTTGAAAGTACTACTTAGAGTACTCTTAAAGCCATGGGCTCAGGCAGTTTTGGGAAGAAGGGAAAAATGGGCTGCATGGACATTACTCAGATTTCATATTAAAAAGGAGGGATACACACACACACACACACACACACACACAAACACACACATAGAGCCAGGGTGAAAGTACAATAAAAATATTAGTAATATTTATGGGATGATGGCATTAGTGGGTTTTTTATATTTCTCTGAATTTAAAGTCATCCTCAGTGAATATATGTAATTTTCACAATCAGAAAAAAATAGTTAATCAATCAAAATTTTAAAGGAGATCTTTGAGGGGCTGGGGATATAGCTCAGTGGTAGAGCATTTGCCTAGCATGTGCAAGCAAGGCCTTGCATTCAAACCCTCATACCATAATATATAAGTAAGATCCTTGAGAGTTCCTTCTGCTTATTTAGCCTAGCTTTTCCAGGAAGGGAAAAGGACAAGGATCAAACTGTATTCCCCGTCTGAGATAATACGAGTAATTTGGATGAAGCATCCCAAAGTCCAGGCAGGCAGATGATAGGGGATCTCATGTGCAGGACAGACCAGGGAGCCCTGGATTATGGAAGGGAATGGGGAGGAACTACTCCCATATGGCCAAGGGACCTCTGACCTGGAGAGCAGAGTAAACTTGCTCCTGTCGAAAGAGGAAAGGACTTAAGGAAGTTCTGAAAAATAACTTGAATCTCACTACCCAGTAGACAGGCACCACAAGTCAAGCAGAAAATGCACAGGCGCACGCTCACGCACGCGCGCACACACACAAACAGATACGCACACACAGTGAAGGCCTTGTTACCGCCTAACTCTGCACTGTTTTCAAACGTGCCAGCCTGGAACTACAAAGTCTGTGCTTTTAAGAATTTTTTTTTTAAATATCTTTCAATGTGTAGAGAAAGTGACTACACATTCCCCTTAAACTCTCATCCTGCTATTAGAATGTGGTAGGAGGTAGTGGGAAGGAGGTGTGAGGGTATCAGAGAGTAAATGAACTCAATAGATCTTGAAACCGTGTCTTCAAGCATTACCATTCGAAGATGCATCTACACTGCTTTCAAGGCTCATTCTTCTCTCTGAATTAAAAAGAGAAACCCCCCCATTAGTGATTAGAAACAGTTGTGAATCTGAGAGATTTGTCAATTTAGAAATAGGCTTTGCTGACTAACAGCTGTCAGGTCACGTCTACCTCTGCTTAATTCTTCATAGTCATTGATCTTCCTCAGCAGGCTTTTATTGATTTGGTCACAGATTCTTTTCAGGGTGTCCAAGTTTCTTTTCCCTAGGCAGTCCCTCTTTTCCATCTCTATGAAAATATCAAGCAGGCTCTAGGAGAGAAGTAAAGTGGGAAAGCTACATTGAGCCATACTTGTGTTGAGATTTTTTTTAACTTCCACTTTCTCTGGACCAAGGGTCCCCCCTCATTTCCCAAGCAGACCCACACTGGCATCGTATCTGACAGGACACCAGGGAGGTGACCCTTTGTCTTCTAGCCCAAAGGGACAGAAGGGAGAGGACAGAAGGGAAGCCATGCCAAATATCCCCCAGTCCCCAGGCCCTGTACTCAAGCTGCCTGTGAATGTCTTTACTGTGAACCAGCGCCGGTGTGTGCCTGAGACATGGCAGCCTGTCACAATGGTGATGGCCATGGGACTGCCTTACACATTGACATTGCCTCTGGCACCTGATCCACTTCCAAACCTCAATTCACAGACAGGAGCATGCACAGACACAAATATTATCCACACAAACACACACAAACACACCTAGACACACCACACTTCAGACACAGACATATACACCCTACCCAGTACACGGAGAGACACAGACACGCACACACACACACACACACACACACACACACACCACACACCACATACCCAGAGACCAACAGAGATACACCCAGATATGCACAAGAGACACACAGACACACAAACAGGTAGACACATTCACATACACCACGTATAGTGCACTCAGACACATGGACCGCACCCAGAGACCCATCCAGCACCATATACCACACGTGCTGAGAAAGACACAGAGCTGTTTCAAGGGCCGTGGAGGCGGGAAAACGTTTCAGGCCACCACTTCCTTCCTGGCTCTGCTGGGCCCCACACTGATCTGGGCTGTACAGACAGCTTCCTCCTCCTGCCTCTGCCCTGCGCCCGATGACTAATGCGACTGGCACGTCACAGGGCAGAGGCACTGGACCTACAACACTCCTGCCAGGCCACTTTCTTCTTGTCCCTGGCTAAGAAGTGCGAATCCAGGTTGCTTTCAGCAGAAATCCCCAGGGGATTACCAATCTCGAGGAGACACCATGTCTTACCATATCATCATCCAGTTTACACTTGGAGATCTCCTTGCTCAAAAGAAACTTAAAAGACCTCAATTCCAGCTTGCTCACTTCTTCGGAAATCTGAATAAGCATGACTCTGTGGTAGGAAATGGAGACACCTTAGAAACCCTTTCCTAGATCATTTCCCATCTGCTACATGGGAAATGAGTCACAGTGGACCTGATTCCAATGGCCACCCTTCTAACCCCGAGCCAATGATTTATGAGCTGAGTCCTTGGGAAGAGTATGGTATAGTGACACAGAAGTCACTATACCATACAGAAGTATACATACAGAAGTAATTCCCGCCTAATTATACCCCCTAAACAATGCAACGGGCTGGGATTTAGCCAGTTGATAGAGCACTGCGCTGCGCTGCGGTCTTTGAGGTTCCGAGTTCGATTCCCAGCACCGCAAAAATGGGAGAAGGGCCTGGCAATCCACTCCCAAGGCAATCCCAAAATAGTCAGCCATTGAAAACCCTATGAGGGTTGCTATGAGTCGGATACTGACTCGACAGCACCTAACAACAACAACAAACAATGCAAAGTTCCATCAACTTTGTCTTTCAGTGAGTTTCAGTTAAATGAATCCTCCTTTTCATTTGTCTTTCACTGTAAAATTAAGATCTTGTTGCAATAGGAAAAAGCCTTGCCTTTTGGAAATTATGCTTTCCACACAGCAAGGTAGATCATGACCTCCTTCACCCAAACTGGTCAATGTTCTCTCAGTAGTTCCCTTCTGGAGAAAGGCCAAGCCTTTGGTTTTGGAATATGGACTCCAAACACACATGTGCCACAGCCCTCACAGACACACCAACACCAAAGGGCCTGAAGCTCCAAACACAGCCAGCTGCCCTGCACTCACTGCCCCGACACCCCATTCCCTTGTCCATCGCACATTTCTGCTCACCCACTAGTAATCACTTGGCATCACCTGAGTGTCCCGGGGCTGCCTTCACTCGCAGTGCCTTCACTGCATTCACATATTATAAACAACTGTTTAGGAACTTCCCCAATCCCCTCACAGATTGTGCCTTGCCATTTTCACTTTCGTAAACCCTGAGGGTTATTTGAGAAGTGTTGAGCACAGAATACCTATGTTAGAATGTGGTCCATCCCATGTTACATATTTTTGCTTATCTGTAGACTGATGATATTTGAATACCTATGTCATAGACAGATGTTGAGGATGACATGAATATGTGTATATGAATGCAGACATGTGTTGCTTAATATTCCAGCCACTCAATACGCTGGGGCAGAAGGATAGCAAGTTCAAGAGGCAGCCTGTCTACAACTTAGTAAGTGCCTGTCTCAAAAGAAAATAAAAGATAAAAGGGGCTGGAGGTGCAGCTCAGTGGTAGATCACTTGCCTAGTATGTGCAAGGCCCTGGGTCCAACCCTCAGTACTATAGAGAAAGAAAGAGAAGAAGAAAGAAGAAAGAAAGAAAGAAAGAAAGAAAGAAAGAAAGGGGGGGGGAGAAAGAGAGAGGAAGAAAGGAAGAAAGAAAGAGAGAGAGGGAGGGAGGGAAGGAAAAATCGGAAATATAAATAGTATAGAAACAAGTTACTCAGTGTTTGTCATCTCCCTCATTCTCAAAAAATCTGTATCCTAGAAATACTTCTCTAAAGCTTTCTCAGTTTGGCCAAGATTGGATCCAACCAAAAGCTACTAGGACTCTTTTAATTTTATTATAAGGTATTTTGCCCTTTTATTTTCTTCATTATTGAAACCTACAGGCTTTCTTGTAACCACCATTGTCTGTTAATAATCCTGAATAATTTATAAGATATTGATTGTGTAGGCAGCAATTATAGTTTATAAATAAAACATCCTCTGTTTCCTTATAATGGTAGGTGGCCACACCAGCATATATTTTTTTTTATCTCCTGGCTAATATTCAATGGTGATGAACAAGCTGTAGGTGGTAATTATACTATTTTGTCTCTAAGCTGAAGTGTTAAAAACATTAACAGACAGATCCTGCCCTGGTCAGTGATTTCTGGGCTCTCCACAAGAAGAGTAGAGATCACTGTCTGGCATTGTTGTTTGCCTCAGCAAGCTCATATGGCAGGAGAGGAACCTTTAGAAGTCCAAGAGGGTGGCACGAGATAAGACCCCTTCCCCCAGCTTTCCTACTTTTGGGGCTGTAGCTTCTTAGGATGATTGGTGCCTTAATGCACAAGCTTCTTATAAAGGCTTCACAATTCTGGCAAATCAAAGCTATCCAGTGTACCTGGTTGACTAGTGTCCTCTCCTCCCCACAAGATAGTCATGGCTACCCAGAATGTGAGGGTGTGACCTTATTTGGTCAAATGGCCTTTGAAGATAAAATCTCATCAAATTGAAGTCATACTGGATTAGAGTGGCTCCTAATCCAATGACTGGTGTCCTTAAAAATAGAGTGCAATTCAGACAGACAGACACAGGGCTGAGAACATAGGTAGAGCTTAGAGGGGTGCATCGTCGAGTCAAGGAACACCCAGGGCTGCTGACATCAGAAGCCAGGAGCGAGGCATGGAACCAATCCTGCCAGCGCCTCCATTTCTGAGTTTGAGCCTCCAGAACTATAAGAGGATACACTTCCTCTACTTCTTTAAGTCACCGAGGTTATGGTACTTTGCTATGGCCGCCCTAGGAAAATAGCACTTCCAGACCATTTCCTCTGTCATTTGAAATCAAAATAGTCAGCCCTGAAGCAAGAAGACTGAGGACAAGAAACATGCCAGGAATATAGGAGCAGGGCTATCAGAGGACAGCAAGGTCAGCCTTGCCGGGAGCCCTTCCCATGCCACAGGCCACAGGTCCCGGAAAGCAAGCAGAACTAAGGCTGAAGTAGAAATTTTCTAAAAGGAGAACTAAAAAGTATTTTCAGGAATGTCTGAAAACAAGGCTTGCTGAAAGTGAGAAGGTGGCAATGTGTTTCTGTTTTTAAATCCTTGTCACCAAACCACAAAGGGGTAACTGCATATGGCTTGGTAGCCCAGCTCATGGTTGCCCAACCCACTCACCACAGGGGTGGGGAGAAGTTGAGTTTCATAGTTCTGGGCAGGATGACCAGGGCACCGCCCTTCCCCTGAGGCAGCATTGCATTGGGGTGTAGTCACGCTCATAGAACTAAGCCATCTAGGTGGAATGGGGCCTGGCAGCATACACCCCCTTACAGAACTGTATCGTGTGAGTCTTCACATGTGAGATAAAAGGCTTAGGCTGACTGACACTTTCTATAGGCATCCACCAGCAGGTGGGAAGCTATGCTGCCCTACCCAATGGACAGGCAAAGTAAGCAGTGGGCATCAGAAAGCAGAGGAACCAAGAGGAGAGGTGGGGGAAGAGAATTAAAGCATTTATGAGAATTTTACTGTAGCCAGGTGTGGTGGCACACGCCTGAAACCCCAGCAACTTGGAAGACGGAGGCAGGAGGGTTGTAAATTCGAGGCCAGAGGCAGCCTGCATAACTTAGCAAGACCTTGACTCAAAATAAAAATTAAAAATGGGCTGGGGGTGCAGCCCAGGGGTAGAGCACTTGCAAAGTATGTGCAAGGCCCTGGTTCAACCCCTGTTGTTGTTGTTAGGTGCCATCAAGCAGGTATCCAACTCATAGCGACCCTCATAGGGTTTTCGATGGCTGTTTCGGGATTGCCTTGGGAGTGGGTTGCCAGGCCCTTCTCTCATTTTTGTGGATGCTGGGAATTGAACTTGGGACCTCAGAGACTGCAGCACAGCACTCTACCAACTGAGCTAAATCCCAGAGGTTCAACCCCTAAGTATGGGGGAAAAAAAAAAAGGCAAAAACATCTATTTCAATTTCAACATACTTACCAGGTTTCACTTTGAAAACAAATTTTCATTTTATGATTTTAGCATTTTTTCTATGAATTGTACATAAAGCCCCTACATTTCTTAATCTGGCCCTGATGGGACATCTTCTCAGGGCCTCCCAAGTCACCCTATGCAGACAACTACCTCAGCAGTGTCCACAGAGATGTGTTTATTCCGCCCACACCTCCCAGTTCACATTCTGTGGAGTTTCTACCCACCTGTATGCAGAAATCTGGGCCCTGCCCGGAATCTGGAGCTCCTTTATCATCTCCTCCCTGCTAGTATCCAGGAAAGTGGTCAGCAGATCCAGCCTATTAATTAGGAAAAGCAGCTCCTTCAGGAAGGCCAGATTGCCTTCCTCCAACATTCTCTTCTCCTTCAGTCTCTGGAATAGCATCAAGGGCTCTTTGATGGGCTCCTGCTTCCTTTGTGAGACATAGTCGAGGCTCAGGAACTTGAGGGAGGCCAGCTCCTCACTGTCCAGTTGTTCCCCAATATTATAAAGACATGTGTTGAAATCCATTTTTGTCAAGAGGTAGAAGAGCAGAAGTAGTAACCTAGGTGGAAATATAATGCTATGTTCAAGGGAAGAAGAATAGTGCCACCTACTGGTTTGTTCCTTCTATTTGTTCCAAATGCCCCTATATGCTCTACATTTGCTGTGGAGGAGGAAACAGTAAGTTCCTCCTCACAAGTTGCTTACTATTCAGGGATGTTTGTTGTTGTTAGGTGCTGTTGAGTCCAACTCATATCGACCCTATTGCAACAGAACAAAACACTCCCTGACACTGTGCCATGCCTGGCACTGTGTCAGTGCTTCTCTGCTATTCCTAGGGTTTTCAATGGCTGATTGTTTTCAGAGTGGGTTACTGGCTCCTTCTCTCCAGCCAGCAGCACCCAGCATTCCCAAGCAGTCTCCCATCCAAGGACTAACCAGGGCCAACCCCACTTAGCTTCTGAAATCTGACAAGATCAGATGCCAGGGTGGTGGTAGAGACACAAAAAGCCAACGGTCAGAGAGTTGTGACCAGAACGCAGTAGGAATACAGAGGCAAGAGCCCTAATAGCCTGGGACAAGCACTTCCTTTAGGGAAGGAACCTTTGGGGGAGGAGGTGATAAACGACAATTCTTGAAAGAAAAAAAAATTCAGCAAAAGGTGGAGGCAAAAGCTTTCATGGGTTCTGTCTTGCGCGGAAGCCTGGCTGTGACATGAGCCCCCTGGCCCTGGGCAGCTCACTTCCTCAAAGCATTAGTTTCTTCATCTGCAAATTTGGGATTGGAAAAACACCCGTCTCCTAAATTGTTGTGAATGTGCAACATAACACCTATAATGCAGTTAGAATAATGTCCAGCAACTAATGAATGTGACATAAATGTCAATTGACAGGGAGAAAGCCCCAAGCCATGGGGCCCTGATACTGAGGGCGTGGGACCTTGAGTACTTTTCTCATCTGCCCAGTTTCCCATTTCCTCAGTTGAAAATGTGAAAATTCAGTTGGATGTGGTAGTTCTCATACTCCTCCCAGTTGAGGACCTCTTTGTTGAAGTCTTACTCAGAAGCTGCCTTGCCCTGAAGAAGACATCCTGGACGGCTCCCATCGCAGAACCTTGAACTAGAAGACCTTCATGTTCCCACATAGCTCCCTCATTTCTGTGATACCAGAAACTCTGCATTTTTGGGCATTTTCCTGAACCTTAAATAACCTTAACCATAGACCTATTTCCTCCCCTACAAGGAAGATGGGTTCCTGAGTCCTTACGATCCCTGTGTTCTTGAATGTTCAAGGATGAAAACACCTGTCCTGACCCTATCACTCAGAGGCAATGATCAAGCGGACCACAACCTATTATTTTCTATATCTGATGTGAAAATAAAAATATTTTTGATGTGCTTATTAGAATAAATTGTAATTTTTTTAAATGGCCCAAAAATTTTTAAAAATTTTTAGTTTTCCCTTTCAAAAATGCCTTTTCCCTTTCTTGGTTATGGTAGCAGTTATTTTTGTGTGTGAAAATTGAAAATACAGTAAATTAAAATATGGTCTTAATTATCATATATAACACACTCACATGCACACACATATATACAAAGATACATTGATATAAAAAGTGGAATCAAGGTGCATATACACATGTGTACACCTGTCACTGGGTTGTTTTTTCACTTAATATTTAGTAAATATTTGCCCCATGCCTTTAAATATTCTTCTGTGGCACATTTGCAATTTTTTAAATTTATAGCATGGGGATATATCAAAGCTTATTAGACGCAATCTTCTATATATTAATTGTTAAAATAGTATTATATTGAAAGAATTTTTCATATATCTTACACATATCCTTGATTATTTCCTTAGAATAAATTGTTGGAATTAGAGTTATGAGGCAAAACTTCTCTTCTCTCTTGATTTAGAGGTTTACATCATTGTCTAGACAAGATTTCCTTTTTTCTTTTTATCTTTTCATCTTTTTATTTTTATGCAGTTGTTGGGGGTTGAACCCAGGCCTTTGCACATACTTTCCATGTGCTCTACTACTGAGGTGCACCCCCAGCCCATTCTTTATTTTTTGTTTTGAGTCAGGGTCTCGCCAAGTTATGCAGGCTGTCTCTGGCCTCAAACTCGAGATCCTCCAGCCTCAGCCTCTGGAGCTGCTGGGATTACAGGCATTGGCCATCATGCCAGGCCCTAGACAAGTTTCCTTGATTTATGAAACAATATCTTGGAAAGACACACATTGCATTAAGTTCACAATATTTTCAGAACCTAGATCTTTCACTGCAAAAATAATCAATTATTATGAAAATTCCTTTATCCAAGAAAGACATTTTAAATATATGGCTAGCACCTAAGATTGTGTGTTCAAAGTACAACAAACAAAAATGGCAGGGCACACAAGGAAACCAACTAGCGACCCTGTTCCTTAAATACGCTCTCTTGAAACATTCACACGTGTTCAACAGGACACATCTGTAGTCTCACAAACCACAGCATTATGTGTAACTCTGAAAAACTAGAAACAACCCATATGTCCTTCAATACAGGAATAATAGGCAAACTAAGGCATAGGCATACTGTGTAATACTGTACAGTAGTTAAGAGTAATGCCCTCCTTCTTCTGAAATAAAAGTGGACTGACATCCTAGATCTGTTGAAAAAAATGAAAAAAAATCCCACGTTGCAGTCTAAAATAAATCTACCATCTAATTTTTTATAATATTCAAAACAAGGCAATAGATTTTCAGAGACCATAGGTATACATATATATATAATGGTAGAAGATATGATGGTAGCAGATTTCTGCATATATATATATATATATGCAGAAAATGAAGGTTAGAGAAATTCGGTAAGCAGACACACCAAACTCATCATGTTGGCCCCTCTGGGGCATGGAGACCAGGCCTTGAGAGTGAAGGAGCAAGGAAGGGATTTTTTTTTTTTCCTTGAGACAGAGTCTCACTGTGTAGTCTAGGCTGGCCCGGGACTAACTATGTAGGCCAGGCTGGGATTGAACTTGTGTTGATCTTTCTGCCATAGGCTCCCAAGTGCTGGGATTCCAGGCGTGTGCCACCACACTCGGCAAGGAAGGGAATTCGCCTTCCTTTTTCTATAATGTATTGAGAACATATGCAGATACTATCTGTGCAAGTGAAAGCATTGCCTTGAGTGTGTTCCTGTGTTCATGGCGGTATGAGAAAGTGGGTGGAGTATGGCAGGAAGCCAGCTCCAAGGGACATCCAGGGCAGGGTGTGCCACACCTCCCAGACCCAGTCAGAAGACCAGACTGCAGAGTGACGCCACCATATGTTTTCGCAAAAGAAAACAAACTATTAGAACCTAAGTCATTAAGAACTTAGGAGAACTAAACACTTCTTTTCTCAAAAACTAGCAGAAACTTTCACACATCTCTCTCAAAACCCAAAAAGTCTAGTGTACTAAATAGAAGGAAGCCCCCAGGGCGTATGAGTAGCACGGTGGACAAGTTCTATCAGACATGCTTCACTCTTGGGAAAAAACACTCATCCTTCTCAAACACACATGAACTAGTCACAAAGACCCACCCCAAAGAAAATCTTTGTAGATTTCCAAAAAGCAGAAATAAAACAACCCATGTGCTATGATGGCAAGTAATGAAATTAGACATTAACAATGAAAAGCAGCTCAAATCAAACATACTAAAAAAAAGGACTACCCACCTTAAGGCAGTCTTTTCAACATGTGGCATTAGAAGCATTTGGTAAACTCAAGACAACCTGAAATGGATCCTAGCTGAACTCCTTACAGCAAAATAAACTGCAGATGAGTGAAAGACTTGCATTTTAAGAAGGTACTAAGAATCCAGGCCTGGTGATACACACCTATATTACCAGCAACGTGGGAGGCAGAGGCAGGAGGATGGCAAGATCGAGGCCAGAGGCAGCCTGCATAATTTAGTGAGACTCTATCTCAAAATAGAAAGTAAAAAAAAGAAAAGAAAAAAGGGCTGGAGATAGAGCACAGAGGAAGAGCACTTGCAAAGTATGTGCAAGGCCCTGGGTTCAATCTCCAAGTACTGCAAAACAAATAAAAGTAAAAATAACAGAATTTTTAAATGATTTTGCAGTGATGAAGAACTTTTGTAAATATAATAGGAAACCTGAAAGCCATTAAATGCAGTGACAGATAAATGTCCTTAAATAAGTAAAATATTCTATAAAAAATAACCCAAATGGAATTTAAAAGTAAATACATTTTACATTGGGGAAAACCCAGCAACATAGATGATGTTTTTTAATGGGGGAGGAGCTAATTCTCTTAGAAGTTTCCTGTAAGTCAAATTTTAATAAACAAAAAGAAAATTGGGTTTGGTGGCACACACCTGTAACCCTAGCACTCAGAAGGCTGAGGCAAGAGGATCTCAAGTTTGAGGCTGGCCTTTGCGACAAGAAAGATCTTGTCTCAAAAAAAAGAGAGAGACAGAGAGAAACAGGGAGAGAAAGACTAGTAATCCATGCATAAATACATAAGGATTATAAGTAGGTAGTTCAGAGAAAAGTACCAGTGGCTTTCTATTTTAAGACTGATAGTTTTAAACATTTAAAAAGGTGTTCAACTTCATTTATAATTTAAAAAGAAAGCAAATTGCAACTGTAACAAAAGGCTGTGTTCAATTACCAAATTGGCAAAGTAAAAAATACAATACATAGTGCTGTGAAATGATGGAAATAAAAACAAGGAGGTGGGTAATTTTTGGTTATCTCTTTGAAACATGAAGTGTATTTTGACCCTACAAGTTAGTTTCCAGAGTTTTGTCCTACTTAAATGAAAGTGTACTAAAAATCGTGTACAAGGGTGTTCATAGCAGCATTGCTTTAAATAACAAAAAAGCAGAAAAATTGTTTATTAGTATTGTTGTGTAAGAGGAGTTAAGTAAGCTATTAATCATATGTGATGGAACTCTATTCAGCTATTAGAAAAGAAGGGAATATCCTGGTGCTTGGATGTGTGGATGTACATTATGTATTAATTGGTGCATTCGCAGAAGATGTGTGTATTCTCAGAAGAGCTCTGATCCTCACAGGAAGCTGCTTTTGTGGTACCTAAGGAGAACAGAACTGTGGACCTGGGTGTAGATGTGGGGAGGCTAGGGTGGAAGTGAAAGTGAGCCTTGTTTTACATTTGGGGCCCTTTTGCCTGTTTTTACAATTACATTTTTTCCCATGTTCCTGTATTACCTATTCTAAATGTACATATTTGTCTATGCCCATACTGCCCTGAACGTGCCCAATCTCATCTAAATGTGCATAGACTTAAACTCAACTCTCTACTTTAAGGCCCATGCTGGGAAGGATGTAAAGTAGGTTCAATCCTGTTTAGCCGCATTACGTCAACATCCTTAAAATGCATTACGTCAACATCCTTAAAATTTTAGGTCAGTTTTAAACCTCTGTTAACATCCTGTTCTACAGAATAAAATCTACCAACAAACCAAATGAAAGCAAGACCTCTTTTCTCTTCACAATTTTTTCTGATGACAATAATTATTGCAGTCATTTTAGAAAATACACAAAAAAGACAGGCATCATGGCTCACATCTGTAATCTCAGCAATTGGGGGGCTGAGGCAGGAGGATCAATGTGAGTTTGAGGCCAGTATGGTCTACACAGTGAGTTCCAGGCCAGCCTGGGCTACAAAGCAAGACCCTGTCTCCAAAAAACAAAAAA
>VMDO01023435.1:0-31652 GCA_007922755.1 Pedetes capensis | reverse complement strand
AGTTATAGCCTTTCTCTTTCTTTGTATTGCTCATTTCAATTATTCAGCACAATCTCTCCTCTATTATTGGCTTTTACTCTTAATAAAATTAACTGCTAGAAGTAATCATCTGGCAAGATTTTGTTTAACTTTATAATTTTATCTAAATTACAATTATTAATTATAATTTTATCTAAAGCACTGTTATCTTCTAGTAAGGGTGAAGTGAGCCAATGCTATATGCCCAGAATGTTGGGAGGAAGCCAGATGTTTAACATTCTTAAACACAGTCATCAACATATCCCCATACAAGGTTCAGATACTAAAACTGCAAATTCAGCCTTTTCTGAGGTTTTTCTATTTCTCCATCAGCTCTGGGTTTATTCTTCAAATAATCTTCCCCTTTGTCTGTCTGAGATGGTGGTGTTCTGACTTTTATACCATGCCTTAAGGTGCAGACTGACTTGAGTTGGTCATTGTCTTTAACTCATTAACAGAGTTCAGCAAAACTCAATTTCTATTTTTATATAATAACTATTCTGCCAAACTATCTAAGACATTAAAGATATCATATGAGATAGTGCATTTTCTGCCTCTATCCCACCCACTTCTTCATAAGTGAAAGCATCACCAGCAGGGTCCTTATGTCAGAGTCTGTCCACACTCCATTTACCACAACACCTGGGCTTCTACTGCCGTCTAGTATGAGAGTCTCTTCTACTGTATCAGAACACCCTTGTAGGACCTGCTTTCAAGAATCACTACTGATATTTAAGCCATGTTCCCCAGAAGTAGACTGAAGACAAATATTCATGTCCAATGATACATAGCCAGCCGTCTGTATCCATTTTGGATTCAACCAACTGTGAATAGAAAATATTTAGAAAAAATTGTGTATAGACTTCTTTTCTTGCCATTGCCCCTTAAACAATGTTGTCTAACATTTATTTACATGGGCTTTATATTTCATTAGATATTAGAAGTATTCTGTTGTTGTTAGGTGCCATAGAGTCAGATATGACTTATAGTGAACCTAAACACAGCAAAATGAAATACTTTCCAACACTCTGCCACGCACGTGATTTTTGTTATGTTTGAGTCCATTACTGCAGCCACTATGTTTCTTCTCATTTTCAGTCATGCCACATCAGCAAATGGAGGTCCCAGGGGCTTTACTCTGTCTTTAAGGTAAACTCTACTTTAAGGAGGCATCTCTTTCCCAGTCTTGTCTTGAATGCCTTCTAGCCTAGGGGTTAGGCTCATTTTCCAGGACTATATTTGACAGGGCTGCTCTTCTATTCATAAGGTTTTCAATGGTTAATTGTTTCCAGAGTGGGCAGCTGGTGTTTCTCACTAGACTATCTTAGTCTGGATGTTGTTGTTGTTGTTGTTGTTGTTGTTAGGTGCCATCGAGTCAGTATCCGACTCATAGCGACCCCCTGTACAATGGGGAAACACTAGTGTCAGTGCTTCTCTGCTGGGTTTTCAATGGCAGATTGATTTTTGGGAGGGGGTTGCCAGGTCCTTCTCCCAAGCCTATAGCACCTGGTGTTCCCAGCGGTCTCCCATCCAGGTACTAACCAGGCCCGACCCTGCTTAGCTTCCAAGATCTGAAGGGATCGGATTCCACAGGGCTATTGCTGCAGGCAGTTAGTCTGGATACTCAGCTGAAACTTGTCCTCCATGGGTGACCCTGCCAGTGTCTGAGATAGATTTCAGCATCACAGCAACAGGCAAGCCCCTACAGCATGACAAGCCAACAGACACATGGGGAAAGTAATACAGAAATGATTTAAGGTATGCAAGAGGGTGCTTATATGGCTGTATACAAATACTACACCATTTTATATAAGGTACCTGAGTACCCAGAGATTTTGTTTTCCATGGGGGTCCTGTAACTAACCCCTTTCAACATGGAGGATTGGCCATACTAAGAGAGTGTTTCCAGGGTATGCTGTCTAGGAAGGATATGAGGGTAGCAGGAAAGAAAGAGATTGTCCATCACATGGTTGATCACAAGCAAAATCTGTTAGAAGTTAGCTTCAGCCTGAAACCTTAGCAGACCTCAGATTGCAGGTATGATTTAGTTTTTTCACTCCAAATCAAGGATATTTGACTTTTTAGTCCAAAATTCATTGAATTGCCCACAAGGGGGACCAGTGGTATAAGACTTTTCTGACTCTTTACAGTGTAGAGAAAGCTGGTTGGCTACCATAGCAGTAATCCTCCAAAATGGGTTGGCAGTTGGGGCTATTGAAAGCAAAATCAAACCAACACCTAGGTAAGGAGGGTGATGTTGAGTAGGGTGGAAAGCTAGAAACTCAGTGTGCTAAAATAGATTCTTATCCCCTAGTATTATATAGAATGGAAAGCCATCTGTATTCCAAGTGGGAATCTACAGTATGATATCTCATAGAAATATTTTAATTTTTAAAAAGTTGATTAACTCCTATAATTTCCCTTTTATATAACAATTGTATAATCCATTTGAAAAAAGTATAACCTATTGAGAACAGTAACATTTTGTGATAATGCATATGAATGATTTTTAATTCAATGCATATGCTTCTGTTTGCTGTGTACTTACTTACCCATGATCTTCCAAAATTCTTTCTAAAGAAAAATGTACTTCGAATTGCCGTTAAATAATTTACAAAGAATGTAACTCCTGTCCTGTTATCTTCTTTTGCTGTCAATAGAGAGTTTGTTCTTTCAAATTATAATTTTTTCAAAATATAATTTTGATGAAACTTTAAAATATATCATATGCTTACTAACAAATATCTTTATAGAAATCTCTAGAAATGACTTAACTCAATTTGTGAATCCTAAAAAAAGCATTCATTTATTCTCTATACCCAATATTCATATTATGAAGAGTGAATAGACTAAAATAACATTGGTTGATTATATTCATATTGCCAATACAAGGCATATACTTACTTTCTGAGAGGCATAAAAGTAATGCCACAACCAGAGAGACTGAGAAGTATCAAAAGTAGCAAAAGAGCAGTTGCTTCAGCCTGGAGAATACACTGCCAAGTGTTTATACATTTTGACTGTATTTTTCCTTTGAAAAATGAAATAGTCATTTATTATTCAACTTTTCCATGTTTGGAAGAGTTATCAAGTACATCTCTGTAAAGAACATGATATGATAATTCATACCTATGATGTTGTTGTTAGGTGTTATCAAGTCAGTGTCTGACATAATGATCCTACATACATCAGGTGAAACAGGTTTGTTAGTGTTTCTCTACTATTCTTAGGATTTTTAATGGCTGATTGATTTTTGGGAGTACTTTGAATTCCCATTGAGTAATTTACAAAGAATATAACACCTATCCTATTATATTCTCTTGCTGTCAATAGCAAATTTGTCCTTTTAGTGGCTCCAGCCAATGTATTTTAAATTGTTAATACATTAGACTCTTAATCTTTTTCATTAAAAAGTATAATTTTGAAGAAACTTTAAAGTATGTCATATGCTTGTCAACAAATATCTTTATGGAAGTCTTTAGAAATTACCCAGGTTGCCTGGTCCTTCTCCCAAGCCTATAGCACCTGGTGTTCCCAGGCTGTCTCTCATCCAAGTACCAACCAGGCACAACCCTGCTTAGCTTCCAAGATCTGACGGGATCAGATGCCACAGTGGTATGGCTGCAGGCCATATGTGTGATAAGCATCTTAAAAAGCCTTTATGCAGATTAAGGCCTATGTAAACTATTCATTACCTTAAGCTGTAAAAATTTCAGTCCATCATTCCTCAAAAGCCATTAATTTGAGATATTTGAGGTAATTTCTTATATAGTAATAAAAATGAATACAACTTAGGGGAAGGAAGAGAAAGAGAGAAAGACAGGAAAAAGACAGACACGCAGGCAGACATAGATATAAAGGGGAAAATGCAGTTTTCATTATCCTACTAGTAAATAAAACATATCATCACTTTGGTAAAACTTTAATCTTAATGTTGAAGTATTGATGAGAAACAAGCTACAATTTTTTCAATCACATTTTGAGGTCCTTCTTCTCATTATTTCTCCCAAGTAGAAAACAAAATATGGTGATCTGAGTGAGAACTGTATGATCATATGGTTCAGCATTGTTTAGGTTGCAATAGGGAAGACAACAGTGCCCTGTTATGGATTGTCTGTGACATTAACAAACTCCCTTGTCCTCTTGAGTACTGTCTTTCCCACCTCATATTTAATCTATATTTATTTTCTACTGCTATGTATGAACTTGGGCTGGGATTTAGCTCAGTTGGTGGAGTGCTGCTCTGCAGTCTCTGAGGTCCCAAGTTCGATTCTGAGCACCGCAAAAGTGAGAGAAGGACGTGGCAATCCACTCCCTACTCAATCCTTAAACAATCAGCCATTGAAAACCCTATGAGGGAGCCAGGCACGGTGGCACACTCCTATAATCCCAGCAGCCTGGGAGGCAGAGGCAGGAGGATCACAAGTTTGAGACCAAAGGCACTCTGTAGAACTTAGACACTGTCTCAAAAAGTGAAAAAAAAAAAAAAAAGGGCTGAGAGTACAGCTCAGTGGTCCAGCACTTGCAGAGTATGCAAGCGCAAGGCCCTGGGTTCCGCAAAACAAACAAACAAACAAATAAAAACCTATGAGGGTGCTATGAGTCGGACATCACTTGACAGCAACCTAAAGGCACCTATCTTACATTAGATATGTAAGATAGATATATAAAGATAACAACAATGTAGGAACTTAGCCAAACTTACTGGCTTAATTAGCAGTTTCCACTTATTAACTCTTAGTTCTGTAGCTCAGACACCTGGGAGAGGTCTCACTGTAAACTCTGTGCAGGGACTCAATCTCAGTTCACATACTCAATGTGTCTTTGGCCATGCTACATTTTTCCTGGAAGCTCGAGTGAAGAATATGCCTACAAACTAGTTGAACTTGTTAGAACTCAACAACTTTTATTATGTTATTATCTATAACCTTGAGGTTTTAAGGCTGAGGTTTTCATCCCTGCTTGTCATCATCTTGGGCTGCTCTGAGCTCCCAGAAGCCACCTACATTCCTTAACACATGGCCCGCCATATTTAATACCAACAACCCAGAGTTTTCCACATGTTGAATTTCTTTGATGCATTTAAACTCTCTGAATTTGTGTAATTACTTTTTTAATAGGATGAGATTCTGTGCTTTGGGATTCCCTCCAAGAGATATGGGAATATAGTAGGTGGTATATTCTTGTTATTGTTAAGTGCTGTATAGTCTGGTCCAACTCATAGCAGCCCTGTGTACCATGGAGCAGAACAATCTCTGACATTGCACCATGCCAGGCACTATATCAGTATTTCTCTGCTATGCCTAGGGTTTTCAATGACTGATTGTTTAGGGGGTTGTTTTGGGAGTGGGCTGCTAAATTCTTCTTCCATTTTGGTGGTGCTGGGGATTGAATTTAGGGGCTTAGATAGCACAGATCAGCACTCTACCAACTGAGTTAAACCCCAGCCCAGGTAATATATTAGATCCGTTAAAAAATAAATTTGTAGTCACACAGGCCTGGATTTGAATTTTCTGTATACAGTAGTGGATAACCCCCTGGCTCAATATCTTCAGTAGTAAAAGCAGAACAATAGACTCTCTCATCAACTCTAAGATTCTAACATTTGTTTTACCCCTAGGGAAAAAAATAATCATCAAACTATGACAGTTTATAAATTTTAAGATGTACATGACATGCCAGAAATCAATTAAATGAGGAAATGTCTTTTTTATATTTATGCTTAAGGGATAACTTTCATAATGTTTATAAACTATTTAGTGCTGTATTTGGCATGTTATATTAAACTGTGTGAAACTGTAATAGTTAACTGTTATTATTATGTCTTGGTTGTAACACTTTTGGTCCAAGACAGATTGTTATCTCCAGAGAACAGGAAACTCCCAAAGTATCCTCTTTCCATTTTTACAGCTACAACTATCGTTGTTAAAAACTTTCTGAGGAGCAATGGAACCAGGCTCCTGCAAAGTGACTGGCATTGGGAGAAAAGACAGTGACCATCAGTGTTGCATTGTAACTTTTCTATTGGTTCTCCAACCTTGTTGCCTCTTTTCACGCCAACAGGAAGGAATGTGCTATCATTATTCAGATAGATGCATTTTCCATAGCTCTGTAGTTGCCTACCCCTTCTGCCTCTTCCAGGAAAAATGCTATATAGAGCTGGATCCATTGCTATAAAGGACTTATTCCATTGTTGTTGTTGTTGTTGTTGTTGTTGTTGTTGTTGTTAGGGGCCATCGAGTCGGTATGCAACTCATAGCGACCTTCATAGGGTTTTCTATGGCTGACTGTTTCGGGATTGCCTTGGGAGTGGATTGCCAGGTCCTTCTCCCATTTTTGCAGTGCTGGGAATTGAACTTGGGATCTTAGAGACTGCAGTGCAGTGCTCTACCAACTGAGCTAAATCCCAGCCCAGTAACCACACAGCAGGTCATGAATTAGAAGTATGGCTATGTAATGTTTCATAATCATGTAAGGTGAGATCAGTATGGTAAGAAAAAAAGGAAGGAAGGAAGGAAGAGAGATAGAGACAGAAACACTACAGAATGAAAGTCTATGTCACTAAAAAACCTTGATAAGGAATTACAAATATTAGATATATAAGGTGATTGGTACTCAATTCTTCATTAAGTGTGTGAATGTGCACAGAATACATGTTGAATGACAAATAAAAATGAATACATTTACCTAGTTTGTTTCTTCAGTGCCTTACAATTAAAAATGTATACTTTTAAATTATACTCTATTCCTATTATTCACATAACATAGTGCAAATGTTATATATGTAGAATATAAGATCGTATTATACAGGGAAAAACAAAAGTATTTATATCATGTTTTCAGTTTTTCTTGATACACTATAACTTACAGTATCAAATTTCCCTTTCTACCTAAATAGACAGTCATGAGTTTTACAACCTTTGCCCTTAATGTGAGTTCAGATGTGCCTTTCTCCTTGTATGGGATATTTAGGAATGTTCTACTCTTATTATCAAAATGATTCAAGCTGTTTTTAAGAAGTAGGTTCAAACAGATGGCAGGCAGGTGGGAATGCTTGCTATTATCTATGTCACTTGTTGATGTGGAGGATTTCAGGTACAAATCTATATAACACATCTTATTCAGTGGAAAGATGATTAAGCCAGAATGTGACTTTTTTTCCCCATTTTCCAGAGCATAATTATAGGCTCCAACCTCAGAAAAGAGATAAAATCTAATACACAGGATTTGTTCCTCTGTGCCAGGCCATCCTGACACTTCTCAGGCAGCGTTTGCTTGGGCTATTTGGATTTGTAACTAAGATAAACTTTGTGATGCTTTTAAATATGCTACTTAACTTTCTTCCACTTGGCCCCTCTGCATATAAAATATGGCATTTAAAAAATTTACTGTCAGAAAGTTTAGTGCTGAAGTTAATGTCAAAGTGTTTAACATTTTTCACAAACACTGAGTGTTATATCATTTTTTTCCTACCGTCTTTCAGCCGAATTCAGATCCACAAAGTAAATTGCACATAACTTTGCACTGAAGCAAAGACAGATTGCTTCCTGTTGGTGTTAATTCTACTTTGATTCCTTTTCTGCCAAGAAAGGTAGCTCACTAAATTCCCTGACAAGCTTTGGGAACAGCTTCACAACTACTCAAGTTGTATCAAAACAAAGAAACCACTCGGGGTGTAGTATGTACTCTTTTAAGGGAATTTGATCACAGAAAATAAACTTGACAGGAAAACTTGTCAACAATTACCTTCAGCAAATCAATTACTATTAGAAATCTCACCTGTACTGCAAGTCCTTTTAACTCCATTAGAAGTGGCTGTTTACACATCAACTGTCATTGATAGGATATTTCTTTTTTCAGGTTATGACTTTTGTTCTTATTCTTAACGTTCTATGAACAATGAAAATGTGTCATTCAAAATATTATGATTTCATGTAACTTTAAAATAATAGAGTGCATCATTGAATTGAAATTTTTAAGCCAATATCTAACCTCCTGCACTTTTTATGCTATGTGTCTTTGATGCTATATATGCCCAAACAATCAGCCGTGGAAAACCCTATGAGGGTTGCTGTGAGTCAGACTTGATGTGAGGGCACCTAACAACAACAACAACATATATTTTTGACAGAGAACTTAGAGACTGTATTTTCGTAGAGCTTTAATATTTATCTGCTCATATTTGTTGTTGTTAGGTACCGTCAAGTTGTGTTCTACTCAGTGTTACTGAGGGGACTTAAAATGGGTAGGTTTTATTGAGAAATTATTATATGTATTTAGATTTATTTTGACTATCAAACACACATCTGCTTTTTAAAAGAAACTGTTCTATTATTTCTTTAAATATAGCTTTAGATATCAAAAAAGAGATATTACTGATTGGCTTAAAAGTGTGTTGTACTTGGAGTTTCAAGGAAACCTTGTTAATTGTATTCATTGAAAAAACAGTTTTGCTGGGCATGGTGGTGCATGCCTGTAATCCCAGGAGCTTGGCAGGTGGAGGTGGGAGGATCGCAAGTTTGAGACCAGAGGCAGTCTGCATAATTTAGGGAGACCCTGTCTGATCAAAGCAAAAACAAACAAAAAAATGGCTCAGGACACAACTCAGTGGTCCAGCACTTGTGAAGAATGCAGGTTCAAGGCCCTGGATCCAACTACCAGTATTAAAAAATAGTTTTTAGCCAGGCGCAGTGGCACATGCCTGTAATCCCAGCAACTAGGGAGGCAGAGGCAGGAGGATCACAAGTTCGAGACCAGAGGCAGTCTTTGTAATTTAGAGGGACCCTTTCTCAAAAAGTATAAAAAATGTCCTAGGGGTGCAGCTCAGTGGTCCAGTACTTGCAAAGCATGCAAACTCGAGGCCCTGGGTTCAACCACCAGTACCACATAAGAAAAACAAAAAGGTTTTAAATATATCAAACAATTAATCTACTATAAATTATCATTTAGGGAAACAAAGAATTTTTACTTATTTCAAACAATGTTGAAAACAATGTAGAAATACAATTCCAATTCTTGTAAGTAAAAAACTTATCCAGAACAAAGTTATTGGAATAAACTCATATAATGTAAATTTCCTCCACTTTTCCCAAATATTTCTCTAACTTGGGGAGAAAAGTTAAGGGAAATGTATTCCCTATTTGTCAAATGTTAGATTATAAATCTTAAAATTTGAATAGAAATGTAGAACTTAAAAAAGGTATAGTTGAGATGAAAGACACATTTTATATATTATATCAATATAATTTCCTAAAATTATTAAAATGTTAGAGCTTAAAAGATCTTTAGAAATCATCTAGTCTATACTGCTTTTAAAAATGTACCAAATGAAGCAAGGCATAGTGACACACACCTCTAATCCTATTGATTTGGGAGGCTGAGGTAGGAGGATCATGAGTTTGAGGCCAGAAACCTGCATAACTTGGCAAAACTTTGTCTCAAAATAAAAATAAAAATAAAAAATGATCTGGGGGTTTAGCTAGTGGTAGAAAACTTGCAGAGTATTTGTGACATGCTGAGTCACTGCTGAGTCATGCTGAGTCACTGTACTGAACAAAAAATTAGTAAATGAGAAAAGAACAAGGAAGTACCAAGACTCCAGATTTGGGCTTGCTAAACCAGCAACTTTCATTGCAAATACATTTTTTCCAACAACATAAATGGAGACTATACACATGGACTTCACCAGATGGAACATACAGGAATCAAGTTGACTACATATGTGGAAAGAGACAGTGGAAAAGCTCTATACAGAATGTCAAAACAAGACCAGTTGCTGACTGTGGATCAAACCATCAACTTCTCATATGCAAGTTCAAACTGAAGCTGAAGAAAATTAGAACAAGTATACCGAGAGCCATGGTATGATCTTGAGTACATCTCACCTGAGTTCAGAGACTACCTCAAGAACAGGTTTAACTCATTAGACACAAATAATAGGAGACCAGAGGAGTTGTGGCATGACATAAAAGATATCATTCAAGAAGAAAGCAAAAAGTTCTTAAAAAGACAAGAAAAAAAGAAAAGACCAAATTACATGTCAAAAGAGACACTGGACCTTGCCCTTGAATGTGGAGTAGCTAAAGTAAAAGGAAGACATGATGAAGTTAAGGAACTAACCAGAAGATTTCAGAAGCCAGCTGGAGAAGACAAAAACAAATATGATAATGACACATGCAAGGAGCTGGAGGCAGAAAACCAAAAGGGAAGAACAAGCTCTGTGTTTCTCAAGCTTAAGGAAGTGAAGAAAAAATTCAATCCTCCAGTGGGAGTAGTGAAAGATTCTACAGGAAAAATATTAAATGATGCAGGAAACACCAAAAGAAGATGGAAGAAATACACAGAGGCATTATATAAAATGAATTGGTAGATGACCAACCATTCCAAGAGGTTGAATATGAAGAAGAACCAATGATATTGAAGGATGAAGTGGAAACTGCCTTAAAAGAACTGGTAAAACACAATGCTCCAGGAATTGATGGGATACCAACAGAGACGTTTCAACAAACAGATGCAGCACTGGAGGTGTTAACATGTTTATGCCAACAGATTTGGAAAACAGCTACTTGGCCAACTGACTGGAAGAGATCCATATTTATGCCTATTCCCAAACAAGGGGATCCAACTGAATGTGCAAACTATCAGACAATATCATTAATATCACACACCAGCAAAACTCTACTAAAGATCATTCAGAAGCGACTGCAGCAGTATATAGACAGGGAGTTACTAGAAAATCAAGCAGGATTCAGAAGAGGGCGGAGAACCAGGGACATCATTGCTGATGTCAGGTAGATATTAGCTGAAAGCAGAGAATATCAAAAAGATGTCTGTCTATGTTTTATTGACTGTGCAAAGGCATTTGACTATATGGATCATAATAATTTATGGATAACACTTTGGAAAATGGGAATACCAGAACACCTAACTGTGCTCATGAGAAATCTGTACGTGAACCAGGAGGCAGTTTTTCAAACAGAATAGGGAAATACTGAGTCGTTTAAAGTTGAGAAAGGTGTGGGTCAGGGCTGTATACTTTCACCCTATCTCGTTACTTTATACGCTGAGCAAATCAATCGAGAAGCTGGACTTTATGAGGAAGAACGTGGCATCAAGATTGGAGGAAGACTCTTTAACAACCTGCGTTATTCAGATGACACAACTCTGCTTGCTGAAAGTGAAGAAGATTTAAAACATTTACTGATGAAGATCAAAGATCATAGCCTTCAATACGGGTTATGACTAAACATCAACAAAACAAAAATCCTTACAACTGGGTCAGCACGCAACTTCACAATCAATGGAGAAAAGATTGAGGTTGTCCGAGATTTTGCTTTGCTTGGCTCTATAATCAACACCCGTGGAAGCAGCAGTCAAGAAATCAAAAGATGCATTGCTCTAGGAAAAGCTGCAGCAAGAGATCTCTTTAGAGTATTGAAAAGCAAAGATGTCACATTGAAGACGAACGTGCGTCTGACTCATGCCATGGTATTTTCAGCGGCATCATATGGTTGTGAAAGCTGGACATTGAACAAGAGAGACAGAAAAAGAATTGATGCTTTTGAATTGTGGTGCTGGAGATGTCTATTGAATATACCATGGACTGCCAAAGGAACCAACAGATCTGTCCTAGAAGAAGTGCAACCAGAGTGCTCCTTGGAAGCAAGAATGGCCAGACTGCGTTTTACATATTTTGGACACGTAGTCAGTAGAGATCAATCTCTGGAGAAGGACATCATGTTTGGGAGAGTGGCAGGTCAACACAAAAGAGGAAAACCCTCCACCAAATGGATTGACACAGTGTCTGCAACAATGGGCTTAAACATAAATAAGATCATTTGCCTGGCACAGAATCGGGAAGTGTTTCGATCTGCTGTACATAGAGTCACTATGAGTCGGACTCGACTCGACGGCACCTTACAACAACAACAACAACATGTTGTGATCATATCCCTGGTCTGATTCTTCTCTAGGTTTTCTCACTAGTAGAAGTTAGAGCATTTAAATTTTTGCAGGATTCTCTTACTGTGCCACACCAGCTCTATACAGAAGTACCGACTACAAACTGCCCCCACATGTCTGTCAGCTTGTCATGCTATGGGGGCTTTCAGGTTGCTGTGATGCTGAAACCTATGCCAACACTATTTCAGATACCAACATGGCTACCCATGGTGGACAGCTTTCCACTGAGCTTCTAGATTAAGATGAAGGTAGTGCACTCCTGTGACACTTAGCCATTGAAATCCCTATGAATATCAGAGAAGCACTACTAATTATGGCACCTAAAAGTGGGCCCCTGAGGCTGGAAGTCATTCAAGAAATGACTGGGGAAGAGTTGACTCCTCAATGTAGAGTCAATCTTCATGATGGGAATGGAGTAAAGCCCCTGGGACCTCCTTTTACTTACGTGGTACAACTCAAAATGAGTAGAAACGTAGTAATGGCTTGAACATAAAAACATCATGTGCATGGTACAATGTCAGGTAGTGTTTTATTTCCTTGTGCATAGGGTCAGTGTGGGTCAGATTCAATTCAAGGGGATGTAACAACAAGAACTTCATAGTGCTCTTTGTTGCACTTTCAGAATTTCATCTGCAGTAATCTTTCCTTACAGGGACAATTTCACACATGGCTGTTGAAGAAGTGGTTATCAGGGAAACAGGAGCTCTGTATTAGAGAGCCAAAAATGAAGAGACACTAGAAACCCACCTTGAAGTCTCTGTGACTTAGTGGATTTGCACATTCAGAAAGTCTCTGAAAATATCAGCCGCAGTAGCAAGCATCTAAATTTCCATGGAACCGTGGGAAAGAGATGCAGCTTGTGTACCGCTCTTAATTTTCCTTCCTTAGAAAAACATAGATAGCTTGCCTTTTAGTCACTCAGGGCATATCACGTGGGTCCTAACTTCAAAGGAGGCTGGGAAAGGAAGGAATCACATGTCAGATTGGCTGAACTCTAAATATTTCTACCATAAATCCCATCGCACTGTCCTCTGCCACATATGGTTTTATCACAAGTTATCCATAACAAGGACAATAACAACAACAAAAAGGACATTATGTTTCTCCCCATGGTACTGAGGGTTTGAAGTCAGGGGCTAGTGTATGCTAGACAAGTACTCAACCACTGAGCTGCATGCCCAGCCTCTTATTTATTTATTTATTTATTTATTTATTTATTTATTTATTTATTTATTTATTTTGAGACAGGGTCTGGCTAAGTTCCACAGGCTGCCTCTGGCCTCGATCTCATGATCCCCTTGGCCCAGCCTTCTAAGTCACTGGGACAACAGGCATGTGCCACTGTTCCCAGGGAAAAGGACATCCTTTTTAAATCTTAGACTCAATGGATAGTTCTTTATGTCAGATGCTGTGGGTTCTGTATAAATAATGACATTTCTGGAAAACTGGGACCTTGTAACTTTATAATATTTTGAAAGTCCAAATTTTCTATGATCCTCTCAATTCTCAGAAAAGTAATCTGTCCTTCATAATTCCCAATCTGTCTTTACTATATGTTGCTCAATAACAATCCAGTACTTAGCAGATCCAGTTTGAACTTTTGGAAGAGGGTAAAAGCTCAGAAGTTCAAACACATCTATCACCCGATTCCTTTCACTTCGAAATGTTACGGTAAATTCATCAAAATAGACTTTTTAGAGTTCTTCAACTTAATGAACTCACATAAGGTAAAGCTTAAATTCCTTCTGACTCATCTGTTCCTGTACTCCACTTTCCCTCATCTCTTGCAATTTTGATCTGATCAATGTCTGCAATGTCACTTTGATTTGAAGATGGCATGTTTTAAAATGTGATGTATCATGCTTCAAAATTCTTAATGAATAAAAAACTCTAGCTTGGTAATTTACCAAACTATAGTTGGAGATTCTTCCCAGAATCACCATCATGTTCCTATCTTTGCTCAGTCCTGGGGCCACAAGTATACCTTGAGTTCACCAAAGGGGACAAGGATGAAAGGCTGTCTTCTTTTTGTATCCACCATGCTGGTACTTATTTTATAGCCGCATGTTCCTGAATACTTTCTATAAATTGTTTGTTCTTTAGTTTCTTCATCTGTAAAATGAGGACAGTAATAATATCTGGGCCTGCAGCTGTAGCCCTGTGGCATCCGATCCCGTCAGATCTCGGAAGCTAAGCAGGGTCAGGCCTGGTTAGTACCTGGATGGGAGACCACCTGGGAACACCAGAAGCTGTAGGCTTGGGAGAAGGACCTGGCAACCCCCTCCCAAAAATCAACCTGCCATTGAAAACCCTATGAACAGCAGAGAAGCACTGACAATAGTGTTTCCCGTGTTGTACAGAGGGTCGCTATGAGTCGGATACCGACTTGACGGCACCTAACAACAACAACAACAACAATAATATCTGCCTCACAGGTTGCTTAAATGATAATTGATTTAGCATCTGTTCACATATGTAGTACTATACCTAGTACATTATAAGTAAAAGTATTTGCTTCTCATAATTTAGAGAAAATATGAAGTGCTAATTTTTATTAAGCCTTTACTTTTATGATTAAAGCAAAATTTAAAATTAATACTACATAAGTTATTCACTGTTAATAAACAATTGTCATAAGACATCTAATTCTGATTTTTGCCAAGATGTTTCTATATTTAACAATTAGGCTGGATATTTTCACTGGTACTCTTGTCTTTGCCAGTCTAGATTATTCTGTTTTTATGTGTTTGTGTGCTGATATGTAAGCACAAATTTTTACTCAGAACTTTCTCACCTTTCACAAATTGGTCTCTGCTTTATATTTGATTTTATAGGGAAAATAATGAGTGAGATATAGGCACATTTCATAAATACACACATTCCTTATTGAGTACTGTTGAATAAGTAGTTTTTGAGGAAATGTATCTTTTCAATCACAAAGTAAGTGGAAAAGTTTATCTTAAAAGAATTATAGGAGATTCAACATATTTAGAAGAATGAGTTTATGTATCTCTCAGATTGATGCCTGTAAATCATAAGTTGGCCACCATTAGATGCAGGAGATTTCTTCTTATTAGACATAGACCTCAAACCATATGTTACTTTAAAATGAACAATCTAAATTTGTGAGTTTCATACAACTGTGTTAGGCAAACTACTATCTAAAAATGTAGTCTGCTGCCATTTTTGTAAAGTTTTATTGAAGGATAAGAAAATTCATTCATTTGCATGTTGCTTTTACTAAAGTATCAGAATTAGTGACTATATGGTACATTCATGGAAAATATTACTCTCCAGACTTTCAGAAAATTCAATTTATAGAATGAAACATAGAAATATATCTTTACAATTGTTACTTTTTTTTTTTTTTTTTGAGAGACAAGGTCTCACTGTGTAGCCCTACCTGGCAAGAAACTTTCTATTTCTATGTAGACTTGTCTGGCCTGGAACTTTTGGTGATCCTCCTGCCTTTGCCTCCCCAGTGCTGGGATTTCAAGTATGCAACATCATGGCTGGCAGTTGTTAGTATTTCAAAACAGCCATTGATAAAGAATTTCACTTTGTTAAATTACGGTATGCTATAAAATTATATAAAAAAATCAAAAGTAAAAATAGCAATTGTTCTTATTCTACTTAATATCTAATTAATTTTTTATTTGTATATAAGGATTAAAATAGGCATATATGCATGAAATTATAGGCATATATATATTATGTTTTTTCAGATTGTTTTTATGTTTTTCTATATAAAGCATTGTAATAGGGACATTTACATGAAAGTACAAATTCCTTTACTTTGTGACATTATATTAAAAGGGAATAGGATCTTTTTGATGATGATGATGATGATGATTTTGCATTCCTGGGGGTTGAACCTAGGGCCTCGTGAATGCTAGGCCAGTACGCTACCATTGAGCTGCTCCCTCAGCCCCTTTTTACTTATTTATTTTTATTTTGAAACAAGGTGTTGCTGCCTTGCACAGGCTGTTTCTGGCGTGGAATCTGTAATCACCCCACCTCAGTCTCCTGAGTACCTGGGATTATAAATATGTGTAATCACACATGACAATTAATAAACCTTTTATAAACCCATATTCATTTTTTAAAACCATGTAATCATATTTTAGCAAAAACTTTAAGGCATCTTAAGCTATATTTGAGTAAGCTGCTTGTGACTATCTGTTGTCTTCCTAACATCTCCCCTACCATACTCATGAGTTTTTGTGGATTGTCATTTTCATGCCAGTGAGAAAACCTCACTTTATCTCCTTTCTGCTACATTGGTGAGCTCAGTAATCCATGCCTATACCAACCAGCAAATAGCGTCTCCTGACATAAAATGATATGTTCCAGCATGGGCATTTGAGTCCATTTGAATTAATAGAGTAGGAACTTTATGGAGAAATACTCGAGGTAGAATTCCTTCATCTCCTGAAGTAACTATAAGAAGTTAACATTTTCTTGTCTTGGAAAATTGTGGTCTACATAAGCAATACCTCAAACTGTTGCAGTCACCAAGAGGAACTCTTAGGTTTGGGAGGCATTTGACAGCATAGAACATGGAGAGGAGTGAAATGAAGTCCCTGCTAACATGAGCAGATCCCTGAATCAACCAAAAACTGAACACTTTTCTGCCTTTTCATCATAGCATTAAGTGAGCCATCAAATCACTTTTGTTTGACAGTTTGATTTCCTGTTACTTCTGCATGAAAGGCTTCTAAAAGATTTAGATATTTCAATTGTCCAGCATGATTCAGGTTTAGTTTATCCACTTATTTACTGAAGGAAGTCTTTACAAACTACAAGTAATAGGCAAATAAATTATTAACATAATTTTGGTACCTCCTGTTTTATATTCAGATGCCACAAATTTGTTAAATTATTTGGGATTCATTAGCTTATTCATTCAGTTATTTAAAGAGTTGTTTATAAAGTATATATCATAGTTAAATAAATAGATTATTACAGCTTTAACATAATCTTCTGAATTCCTGATTTATATTCAGATGTCACAGATGTTCCTCTGATGTGCCTGATGCAGCTATATTACTGTGAATAAGAAATATTTATTAACAACTATATCAAAGTTTTTGTATTTAAACTTCCTCAATTTTGATAAAAACTTGAAATAAATTGAGTCTTTGAGAAGTATATTGGCCGAAATGCAATGTTATCAAATAGGAGCAAACTCTAGATGCACTTCTATTTGAGGAAGCATTTAGCATTTATTTATCCTATGTTTTCAGTAAATCGATGTGTCATTAGAGGAAGTTCTTTAGAACTGAAATAGGAACTTATTGGTTAATGAGCTCCTCACCACAACAATTGGCCCTAGTAAGTTTTGACAGGTCCAGCCTGTCATACAATTGGAAGGTGGTAGAGACTTTAAGATGTGAGGCTTAGCTGGAATTCTTCTGGTCAAGTGGAGATGTGCCTTTGAAAGAGAGCCACTAGCCCTTGCCCTTGCTCTTTTCATTTCCTAACCACCAGGAAGTACACAGCTTATGGTGCCACATACTTTCAACATGATGTACATCTTCCCAGAGTGGGGGGCTAATTTGTCATGAACCAAAACCTCCAAAGCTGTCAGCTATCATAAGCCTTTCCTCTTTATAAATTGGCCATCTTGAGTATTTCTCATAGTAACAGAAAGCTGTCCAACACAGACTATAGCCAACTGAGGAAGAAGTATGTCACCATTAGCTCAGAGTGACAAGGGTTAGATTTGATTGGCTTGGTTTTGCTCCTTCCTGTATGCCATGCAAAATGAGAGTGGGGAAAAATCTGCCTCCATGTATCAAATAAAAGTTAAACTGAAGTGAATTTAGCATATTTAAGCTGTAGAGAGATAAAATATTGGCATGCTAGGCCTTCTCTTCTGTAGCTCTCCTTCTCCATTTCTGACATCAGTGACTTACTTATAGTTAAAGGTCATCATGCCCTTCTGCTTCCTAAATTGTTAAATAATTTTCAGTTAAAGGCTTTCCAATCCTGGGTATTTGCATTTTAATAAGGAGTTATTGAAGATTGAAAAACCTTTAGAACTTAAAGGAAAACAATTCTAATACTGCAAGGTGAGGCACTTGCAATTTAATTCACAGTAAAACAAAATTCATGGTGTGGTTAGGTGCATAATTTAACCTTGTGCAATTCCAATCCCTCTGACTAAAAGGAAAATGAGGGACTTGATAATACTTCAAAGTTGTTTTTATTTCAATCTCTTTATAAAGTGCACTAGATCAAGTATCAGAAAAATTTTCTTCCTTAAACTGTTTTATTAAAATTTTGCTCCAGCCAAGTTCTTCATACTAAATTATATATTTGTAAACATAAGAACTAACGATAATGCATCCACACTGAACAAATCCTGTTCTCATTTTCTTTCTGATGATGGAGTGCATAGATTGGATGGTACCCTTTCAGTAATGTGTCTAAATATCACAATAAATAAACTGGCAATATGCACCTTGGTGCTGACTTGTCTTTCAAATAGAGATTACTAATTGTCTGGAAGGAGCAATACCTACTATTATCTGCTCTGAAAAATATTTCAAGTACTAAACAATTCAAATATAAATTCCTATGTATTCTTGGTCTAACTTTTTTTAATGATATGCTTTTAAAAATTCCATTTAGGTTTAAGGAGTTGAAGCAGATGACAAGTTATATGACAAAACTAAAATATCATAGAAGGAGAAACAGAATTCAAGTGAGTGGTATAAATTAGAGAATTGGACTTTTAAAAGAAATGAATATGCAAAGTAATAAAATGCTTAACTGGACAAGAGAAACCATAAGTTACTTTACAAAGACAGATTGCATATAAACTGAAAAAGAGAATATTTAGGCATAGAATAAATCATTATATTTGTGTAAAATGTAATGTAATAGCCAGGCATGGTGGCACATGCCTATAATCCCAGGGGTTTAGAAGACAGAGGCAGGGGGATTGCAAGTTTGAGACCAGAGGCAGTCTGTGTAATTTAGCTAGAGACCCTGTCTCAAAAAGTAAAAAATGGCGAGGGTGCAGCTCAGTGGTCCAGCACTTGCAAAGCACACAAGCACGAGACCACTGGGTTCAATCCCCAGTACCACAAAAAAAAAAAAAAAAAAAAGATACAATTTAATTTCATTGTTTAAACAGTTAAAATAATTCCAAATGGGTTTAAATGGGATTCCACCATTATTTGGGTAATAGATTTCACTAATGTAATGTCCAACAAGATCCAGATACATAGTAACTCCCTTGGAAAAAACACTTGATATTTATATACTCTAAAACTAGTACTGCTTAATACTATGATCCGTTTTAGTATCTGTTGCTTAGAAATTTTTAAGTAGAGGAATTGTTTACATGTTAAGAAAGAAAATTTTTCTTAGTAACTAACCAGGACCCACTAGGAATACACAGCAGAGTAGTTTTTGTAAGATGGGGCTTATTCAAAGTACCAGGTTCAAGATAGCGTCAGAAAACTATTAGAATTATTAAAATTATTAGAACTATATAAGCATTTCAAAATGAAACATACTACGTTGTACAATCAATATATGCTAATAATAATAAATAATAAAACCAGTTTGAGCAACAAAAAAGGGCAATTGGATCAAAGTTGGAAACACCATAAACAACTGCCAATAGAATAATTAAATACAATATGTATTTCACACAATGAAACATTATGCATATCAGTATTATAGTTGTTGATATACAAGAATATGATGTGTCACATATTTACATTGATATGTAAATATATCTCTCAATAAAATATTGCTAGAAGAGGAAAGAAAGTCTATTAGATACTCTCAATATCCTTTGAGCTAAGATGAAAATTTATTTTTTCATTTAAAGCTATAAAAATAATTGTTGGGTTACTTCATTTTCCATCAAAGACAATGGAATATCAGAAAATATGTGAATATATTTTAGTAATATTATCTGGAGCTTGTTTCTCTGCTATTCATGGGGTTTTCAATGATTATTGTTTCAGGAGTAGGCTGCTGGGTTCTTCTCCCTAGTCTATCTTAGTCTGGAAGCTCAGCTGACACTTGTCTGCCATGGGTGGCCTGGCTGGTATCTAAAACACTGGTGGCATAGCTTCCAGCATCACAGCAATCCACAAGCCCCCACAGCATGACCAAGTGATAGACAAGGGGATCCATCCTACAGGAAGTGCAACCAGAGTGTTCCTTTGAAGCAAGGAAAGCTATACTGTGTCCTACATATTTTGGACATGTTGTCAGGAGGGACCAACCCCTGGGGAGGGACAAAACATTTGGGAGATTGCCATTTCAAGGGTAAAAAGGAAGACCTTCAACTAGATGGACTGACACAGTAGCTGCAACAATGGGCTTAAACATGAAAAAGATCATATGCATGGCAGGGTGTCAGGTGGTGTTTCATTCTGTTGTGCACAGGGTCATCCTGAGTTGGACCTGACTCCACAGTACTTAACCACCACAGGCAGCTTAACGGTTTCAAAGAGAGATATTTGGACATTTTCTAAATCCATGTTACCCACTTACCTACTAAAGTTATGGAAACTCTTTTTTTTATCATCATTCTGTATAATTTTGAGCTCATCAGTTAAATCTGATTTATAAAATACAGTTTAATATTCATTACCAATTTGAACTGTAAAAGTAATTAGCTTCAATTAATATTAATGTCAACTAATGTGCTATGTAAAGCTTCTTTCTTTTAAAATATTTTTAGCGTATAAATGAGCTCACAGTCTTGTTTGTATTACTTAAAAACTCCAAGGAAATGACAATGAACAATAAATAGTCATAAGTTTTCCTATGGACATTTATAAACAAACATTTCCATCCCAATCTCTAGAATTTTTCTTGTTTTATTAAAGGGAACTCATGATATTTTCATCTGCATTCTTTCTAGAGGTTTATTTTTCATAAATCTTATACCCAATAGCATGTTTCAATTTTGCTAGGGGGATAATATTGTGTGTTATAGGAAATCTATTACTTTACGTAAGTAAATTGTAAAAAAACAAAAAAAGTTCTTACAGAATATTTGAATTTAAAATCCTGAATTCCATCATATTACTCACCCAATGATGGTGTTCTGGGCCAATCCACTATTTAATTAAGATGCTATGCTGGCTAGACCCTCGGTCAGTATCTTCAGTGCTCACAGATTCTTGAATAATAGTCAGTTTGAGGGAGAACTTTGCATTATGCTTTAGTATGTTAGTAATCTGACTGAATTTTAATTGTTTGGGCATTTCCCTGAGTTCCTTATAAAATGTCCAGCTGGCAAGTAATGATTTCACCATGTTCTCCATTATATCTGTTATATTTGATACTAAAGCTAACACATGCCATTGTTGTTGTGTGCTGTCAAGTCAGATCAATTTAGAGTGACGTAATATACAATAGATTGAAACACTACCCAACACTGTGCCATGCACACAATCTTTGAGCCCAATGTCACATTCACTTTGTTTCTTTACATTTTGAGTCAGTGCCACGTCAGCAAAAGGAGGTTCCATGGGCTTTATTCCATTCTCATCATTAAAAATGACTCTACTTTGAGGAGGTAACTCTTCCCCAGTTGTGTCTTGAATGCCTTCCAGCCTGGGAGCCTCTTTTTCTGGTACTCTATTTCACAGTGCTTGTCTGCTATTCATAGGGTTTTCAATAGCTAATTGTTTGAGAAGCAAGCTGCCAGGTCCTTCTCCCTAGTCTGTCTTAGTCTGGAAGCTTAGATGAAACCTGTCCACCATGGGTGGCTCTGCTGGTATCTGAGATATGGGTGGCATAGCTTTCAGCATCACAGCAACATACAAGCCCCCATAGCACAGCAAGCTGACAGACACATGGGGGAAAGCTAACACATAGTAGAAAGCTAATAAATCTCTGTTAAATAAAGGACTCTTTCCACTGCCATAGTAAAAGATAGAGGAGTAAGGTAATCTTTGTGGAAACTCAACAGTCATTATCACTCTCATGTATCCTAGGTAGGTCAGGAACAATTGAGAATGAAGGAAATAGGCCACAAAAATATCACAGGGCATGTGACTCTAATGGCATCAGTAAGGAACAAAACAAATGAATAAAAACTGCATCATATTTTCAGACAATTTTTGTGTGTACGTGTGGTGCTGTGAATTGAATTCAGGTTTTGTGAATTCTCAGCACATGCTATACTACTGACCTATGTACCCAGCTCAGTGACAGATTATAAATTTAGTTTGGGGAGGTACATAAAGACATTTTTGCAACATTTGCAACATTGAACATTGCCAAAAATCTTCTTAATTTGGGTGGTAGGTTCATGATTATTTTTCATAAAGCTTACACTATTTTATTTTACATGTACCAACTAGTGCAAAGTGCTTAAAGAAAAATATGAGATATTCTCATGCATAAGGTCCTAGAAGGATTAATTATACAAAAATCATATAAGTAATGTATACTCTATTTTGGCTTAAAATGTTTCTCATTAGGAAAAAATCATTGTCAGAAGGTGGCAGTATAACACTTTCTTTACCAAATGGAATCAAATAGTTTTAAAATTACCTCAACATAGCCTTTTCCAGATGCTGGCCTCATGGCCACATTCTATCCTGCAACTGGCTTTGCATTGCTAGGGATGTCTCATTAGGAGATTAGCTGCTTAAAATGCAACATTAATGTGAAAGTTTTATTTGGAAAATCCTGTGCATGTTAAATTCTGCGTGCTTTTTTCTAGAATTCCTGTTTGCTGTTTGTTTATGGTGTTTAGCATTTTTGATTGTTATACATCCTATTTCTCTGTGTAGAAAATTAATTGTATATAGAATGATAGTGCTTTGTTTTCAGTACTGGGGGTTGAACTCAAGGCTTTGCATGTGCCAGGTCAATGCTCCACCACTGAGCAGCACACACAGCCCCTTCCTTTTTGTTTTATTTTTTTATTTTAAAACAAGTTTTCATTAAGTTGCATGGGCTGCCTGTGGCCTCTAACTTGCAATTTTTTTGTGTCAGCCTCCCTGGTATTTGGTATTACAGGCATGCACAGTGGTGCACAGTGGAATAATAGTGCTATTTGGTGAATTAGATATATATTAATTTCAAGTTTCTTTTTTGATCACTGAACGCATAGCTTTAGTATAAACAAAATCTATTTCCTCAGCCACTTATTATGAAGTAAAAGTCTTTGGCAAGTATTTAATCAAAATTGATTATGGGAAGTAAATCTACATAGAAGAGAATGGTGAAGTTGTTTAATTCCTTAATAGGCAAGGATGGGAGATTCCTTGTGGGAACAAGTATATGGAAGAAAAATGACTTATTCTTTACCTTAGGAATTAAAACTGTAGTATAAAAATATAAAATAATTAGGAAACCAGTTACTCAGGAGAATGAGGCAGGAGAATAGCAAGTTTGAGGCCAGAGGTAGCATATGCTACTTAGATAAACTCTGAAAAATTAAAAATATAAAAAGGGGAGTACAGTTGAGTGGTGGAGTGCTTGCTTTGCATGTGTGAGGGTTTAACCCCCAGTACTGGAAGGAAGGAAGAAAGGAAAGAAAGAAAGATAGGAGGAAAAGAAAGAGAGGAAAACAGAAAAGAATCAGGAAAAAATAAAATTTTTAAATTGATTAATATCATCTGATAATGATTGATAAAGTGGCTAGCTTTGTTGAAAATATACATGAACACATAGATTTAAAAAGGAATTACCAATTTGAATTTTTAGTCTAAAAAGGCATCACTTTACACATTTAACTATTATATGTATATTAATATTTGAATAATTCATGGTCATTATTAGACTAGGGAAAAGTACATCTTGTTAATAGATGGCTTTAGACATTGTTGTCTCAAGAATATGCCATTTATAATTACGTAGTTAAAATCTATTGTCATTAAGAATATAAAACATTTCATGAAATAATTTACTCATATTTGTGTTGTCAAAATTTGAAGTGACAGTAGATTTTTACTTAAATTGTTCTTAAAGTAAATCATGAACATTTTTCTTTAAAATATAAATTGCATACATCATAAAAATGGATTTATAAAATGTTCACATTGGTCAAATATGACCCGTTCTTATGTAATTGTATAAGAGATGAAATGGGAGAGTGATATTTTATTTTTTTTTGCATTACTTATTATAGTTCTTTTTTTTTTTTTTTTTTTTTTTTTTTTTTTTTTTTTTTTTTTTTTTTTTTTTTTTTTTTTTTTTTTTTTTTTTTTTTTTTTTTTTTTTTTGGTGGTACTGGGGGTTGATTCCGGGGCCTCACGCTTGCATGCTTTGCAAGTGCTGGACCACCAGCCCTTTCATTTTTTTCCTTACTTTTTGAGACAGGGTCTCACAAAGTTACGCAGACTTCCTCTGGTCTCGAACTTGCGATCCTCCTGGCTCCATCTCCCAAGCTGCTGGGATTACAGGTGTGCGCCACCACATCCAGCTACTTATTATAGTTCTATTAATACTCCACTTTTTTGGAGGTCATCAAAGATAAGGTGTATTCCATGCCCCCTGAGATTAATGCTTATGATGTATTAGGTAACAGAATAAAATAATAGATAATCATGCATTGGCCATCCTGCTACCTATAGGACATGATGGAAAAATAGTAACTGGAAAAATGAATTAGGAGAAGCATATATGTGAAGCAAGCACATTCAAATCCAACATTAGTAAGGTCCCTCTTATTAATGAAAAGTAAGTCTTTTACATATAAGCCTCCTTTATATCAGTTTGCATTTATTTAGTTGTTTGAACATTACTTATCCTTAGAGCTACAGTTATTCTTCTGAAGATGTAAGATCCAAATTAATTCCTAAAAAAGAGGGGAGTATCTCAACTCAAGGAGACGAAAGCTTCAGCCTTCATGTCTGCCGTGCCAGCTCTCTTGTCTGATGTGGAACTCTTCATTTTTCCAGCCTCCCAAGACATATTACATTGACTATGGAATCATTGATATGCAAGGTGTAACCTATTATCTAGTGATACATGACAAACAAAACATCAAAGTCTGTCTTCCAAGATCTTTTTTAAATTGGTCCATGAGATTTTCAAGTCAGAGAGTACTTCCTACTCTAAACTAGAAAACATGCAGCATACTTGTAACTTCTCTATTACACATGGTACCTGCCCACAATCTCTCAAAAGAGCTCTGTAAGTTATTTCTGCCACTGGTACAGATTTCTAAAGTCTGTTTCCGCAAACACATCCAACTGCACTGCAGAAACGTGGCTTATTTAAAGGCACATACAATAGTCATTTTTAGCAGTGATGTGATGTTTATTTTGTTCTTTGCTTTGACATTTGGAATGTCAGTCTAAATAAATGGGGGGTATTCTCTTTGCAAACATGAACAATGTCAGAGGAAGATTTCATCTCTTGGTGATGAAAATATTATACCTAATGCCGTCTGTTCATAGACGTATTGACTCAGAACTCTCCAGAGGCAATGGTGCATCTGTCTATAAAATATCCTTCAGTGCTGGATTTTGTTGACTGCTTCAATTGGCAGGTTTGAGAAATCAGGGTCCAGTACTGCCTCTGAGATAGTACAGTCACTGCCACTGAGGAACATGAATGAGTTCAGTTGAGGTCAGTGTGATTTATTCTCAAAATGGGTCTGTAGCTCTAGCTTAAGAATCATTGAAAATAAACGTTTGTATGACAAATTTATTTCTCTCCAAAATTCATATGTTGAAACTTTACTCTGCAGTGTGATAGTATGGGCATGTGAAGCCCCAGAGAGGTAATTAGGTCACAGGAGTGGAGCCCTCAGGAATGGAATTAGTGTGCTCATAAGAGACTGAAGTGCAGGCTTAATTCTGTTTCAGTCATGTGAAGGTATAGGAGAATCTGGTTTTTGCTGTTAGGTGCCATGGAGTTGGTGTCCAACTCATAGAGACCCTACGTACAACAGGCAAAATAGTATTGTTAGTGCTTCTCTGATATTCATAGGGTTTTCAATGGCTGATTGTTTTTTGGGGACAGGATTTCCAGGTCCTTCCCCGAAGCCTGCAGGATTTGGAATTCCTAGGCGGGTCTTCCATCTAAGTACTAACCAGGCCCAACTCTGCTTAGCTTCTAAGATCTGAAAGGATCCGAGGCCACAGTGGTACAGCTGCAGGGGTAGGAGAATTTAGCAGTCTACAAAAGAAATAGGTCCCTCAGCAGAACTTGATTGTATTGGTACCTTGCCCTTGGACATCCAGCCTCCAGACAGTGAGAAATTAATTTCTGTTCTTTATAAGCCACCTCATTTATAATAATTTGTTATAATTGCATCCCCTAAAGCAATGTTTCTTCATGAGTCTTGAATTTTTGTTCCAATACTATGCACAAATATAATGTTGAGAAATCATAAAACTTCTTAATTTTGCAGCCATTATGTTGTAATGAAATTCATTCACATGTGCTCAAACTTTTTTTTTCAAATCCTTTTGAATTATAAGTCACAGATAATGTTTAAAGGCTTGCAGCCCTTAAGTTTTTACCAACTTTTTGCTAAGATTTTTAGCAATTGCCTTAGTAGAATGGTTCAGGTAAAGAATTGTTGTTGTTGTTGTTAGTTGCTGTCGAGTAGTATCCGATTCATAGCGACCCTCATAGGGTTTTCATTGGCAGATTGTCTTGGGATTGCCTTGGGAGTGGATTGCCAGGTCCTTCTTCCATTTTTGCGGTGCTGGGAATTGGACTCGGGACCCCAGAGACTGCAGCGCAGCGCTCTACCAACTGAGCTAAATCCTAGCCCTCAGGTAAAGAAAGCCTTCATTTAAAAAGAAATTGTATTTATCAATGTTATTTTAAAAAACTCTCTTTGAGAAAGTATATTCTTTCTTGTTATCTATATAATAGCCTTCCAAAGATGAAATTCAGTCTTTTAAAATTAGTAAATCAGTATTATGCACATACACATTTTATCTCTCAAGTTGTTTTCATAATTATACATATTCTAGATTCTGGCTTCTGAGACATTAAAAGAAAAGATCTTCTGAAGATATTTTCTTTCTGAAAATATTTTATGTATGCAATAACATTTATGTAAATACTCTTTCATTTCCATGATTTTTCAAAAGTGTTCCAATACTGAGAACTGACATTTTTGCACTACTTTGAAGTACATTAAAATTTTCTGAGAATTTTTGAATGTTGACTTTGATTAAATTATTGCTGAGATCATTTTATAATCATAGGGCATTTTAACCCAATTTTAAAATTATGGAATGATTATAGTTTTAGTCATATTTATGTAAAGTTTAAATCTTCTATAATATCATGGATATCAAGAGTAAGTGGAGTGATTCTGATTTCAAGCAGAGTCATCTGTTTCAAACTAAGGCTTAATGATCCCAGTAGTAGCCTAAATAATGACCTTGCAAAGCTTCCAAATCCTAACCCCCAGGACTGGTGTATATGTAATCAGACATTGCAAAGGAATTTTAAAGATGTCATTAAAGATTTTGAGATGGGGTGATTACCTTGAGTTATTCAGGTAGGTTCCCTGTAGCAACAAGTGTTCTTATAAGAGAGAGAAAGGAGAATTTAAAGTCAGAGAAGAGAAGATCTGATCAGAGAGTTTCAGTGATGCTGTTAGGAGCCACGGAATGCAGGTGGCCTATAAAAGGCGGAAAAGATAAGGAAATGAATTCTTCCGTAAAGCCTCCAGAAGGAACTCAGTTCTGGTACCACCTTGATTTTAGCTCAATGAGGTCCATCACAAATTTCAAACCATCAGAACTATAAAATAAAAACTTCATGTTACTTTAAGTCACTATATTAATGGTAATTTGTTATAGCAACAATAGAAAATTGTCACCTTTAAATTCAATTTACAAGGTTAGCAAATGATGTTTAGCCACATACTGCCTTTTCTTGTTTTCTTCTTGCACATGTGTTTTTTTTTTCCTAATTCTAAGCCCTAAGAATAAATTATCCTGAAAAGGCATGGCTGATAGAGTCTAATACAGAGTAATACCCTAGAATGTTCCTTGCCCATCACAAATAAAGGAATAGATAAATTAAAATCTCAGTAGTCACTAATGTCGCTGTAAACATAATGTGATTTTTACTTATATTATTTGTAGCTGAAATTCTTGTTGCCCATAGTATATTAAACATATTGCAAATGACCAGAGGAGGAACATGCTTAAATTTGTTCTTCATCTTGAGAAATACACTAAACCTTCTAAAGGTAATGATGCAATAAACAACTTATTTGTTGTTGTTTAGGTGCTGTCGAGTCCAACTCGTAAGTGACCCTATGGATAAGAGAACAAAACACTCCCCAATAGATTAACAGTGCCAGGCATGGCACATTTATGTTTCTCTGCTATTCATAGGGTTTTCAATGGCTGATGGTTTCAGGATTGTTTCAGGAGTGGGTTGCCAGGTCCTTCTCCTGTTTTGTAGTACTGGAGAACCAACCCAGGGCCTCAGAGAGTGCAGAGAGGCACTCTTCCAATTGAGCTAAACCCCAGCCTCAAACTTACTTGTTGTTGTTAGGTGTCCTCAAGACCAGACTGGTCCAACTTAGAGCAATTCTTATAGAGTTCTCAATGGCTGATTGTTTGGGGGATTGCTTCAGGAATGAATTGCCAAGTCCTCCTCCCATTTGTACAGTGCTGGATATCCAACACAAGGCCTCAGAATATGAAGAGCAGCACTCTCCTAACTAAGATAAATCCCAGCCCCAAACAATGTACTTAGTACTTATTAATAAATTCTGACTCTTCCATACAAAGTCAAGTATAAGAAGCTGCCTACTTACATTTCTTTTTATGAATTTTTGACTTTATGACAGTTTGAAAATGATATTCACTCAGTAGAAACCACTTGAATTTTTAATTTTGATCTTCTGGGCTAGTTGTAAGCAGGTATGGTATGTGGTCATATCACTAGGCAGCAGCAGCAAGCAACAGCTCATATTCAGCCACAGGATCACGTAGGCAACTAATACATTATAGTGTACTGTGTTGTTTGTGTCTTATGGAGACAGGCATCAATAAATTACTTGATGTATTCAACATTTTATCAAAACATAGCCTTTGAATTAGGTTTTGCCCACCTGTAAGCTAATGTAGACCTTGGGGTTTATTTCAGTTGGTAGAGAGCTACTCTGCATTCTCTGAGGCCCTGGGTTAGATCCCCAGCACTACAAAATGGGAGAAGGACCTGGCAGTCCACTCTTGAAACCATCAGCCATAGAAAACCCTATGAATATCACAGAAGCACTAACATAGTGCTGGGTATGCCACAGTGTTGGGGAATGTTTTGTTCTGTTGTACTTAGGGTTGCTATGAGTTAGACCCAACTCCATAGCACCTAACAACAAGAAAATTAATGTAAGTGTTCTGAGCATATTTAAGGTAAGTTAGTTTGTTAGATGAATTAAATACATTTTCAACTTGCAATATTTTCAAAATTTATAAGATTGTCACCCTACTGAAAATTGAGAGGCATCTGTACTAACTCTATCCAGGAAGTTCTTCCCTACTTTGATGTCCACATTGATTGATTATTTTTCCCCTTCACTTGGCAAGTCTTTTCCTTCTCCACTGCACAACTACACAGGTTTAGGACCACTCCCCTTTTAAAAAGTATCCAGCAAATTATAAACTATGTAAAATAGTAAAGAGAACAATGTGATTTAACTTAAGAGAACTTATATCGGAAGACATGTAGTTTAATCTTGAGAAGAAAATATCTTTAAACCTTAAGATATTGTCACTTTCTAAAGATTCTCCAATGTTTCCTGATGTTTGCATATTTTGATTGTTTTTATTTTTGTTTTTATCTTGATCTTTTTCCTCCTAATATAAATATAAAAATGATGTTCAAGATATTGGAAGGTCAGAGTAAGCCAGTTTGTATATTACTTCTTACTCTTTTTAACTATGCCTACTATGAACTTTCTTAGTTATAAATGCTAAACAATATTGTGGTGACTACAGCATCACTTACTTTAATGATGTGTCTACAGAGCTCAGCTCTCTGTGAGAATGTCTCTAGTCTCCATAACAGCAAAATAAACAAACATAAAATATACAAATAAAAGGACAAATTTTACATTATATCTTTTATGGTATACTCCAGCTCTGTAACTTACTATACTATGTAGTTGAACTCCAAATTTCTAGATACTCCCATAATATTCCCCCCACATTCTTAAATTCCCAATACCTTTGGTATAACATTACTATTGTATTATTTACTGAAAACAAGACTTAAAAAAATGCACAATCAATTAGTTCACTTAAAATTTCTACTTTGTAACCTAAACAAGAAATTGCTCTTACATTGTCTATTTCTGTTATGGCATCATGTTTTTATATCTATCTTTACTGTCCAGTGAATACCATCTGATCCCAGGATGTGCATTATTCTGTTATTTAACAGAATACTTTTTATTTCTTCCCTCTTGCAATATTTGTGCCCAAGGTGGGTGTATCATGTCTCATGGCTTTAGGTAAATTCCTTGTGTTAAGGCCACCCATATTTTATCACAAAAATCTAGTGTTCTGATGAACTCATGTATCCACTGCCTACTTCCCATTTCCATTTGTAATTTTACTAAATACGTCAAGTAAATATGACTTAAAGAAACATTGTTTGATTTTCTTCTTGAGCTTTCTTATCTTTCACTTTTCTTCATATCAGAAAAAAATTACCCCACTTCACATGATGAATCAGGACCAAATCCTAAAATTTAGTATTTACTCTTCCCTTATACCATACACTACATCCTATATAGGAAGTTTTCTTGGCTTAACCTATTAACCTAGTTACTTCTCATCACCTCCCTGTTCATGTCACCATTGTATCCCACCTAGTCATAATAAATAATAATAATTTCTTTTGCTATACTCTATTTCCAATTCTTCCCTTATATTGATTTATAAATACAGCAGACAATGTTATTTTTACAAATTTTAAATCATATTATATATCAGTCTTTGCTTGAATGATGTTCTATCACTCAAAATCTAATTCAAAATTTCTAACATGTTCTAATGGTCCTGTATATTCTGTCTTCCATGTACTTCTACAGCATTAATTCCTATATCTCTTTCATTTAGCTCTGTTCTATCTCTTCCTTTCCTTATTTTGCCCTTCACAGTATCTTCTGTTACTTTTATTTTATCTACTAGGAGTCATCTTCCTCCTGATATTTATGTGACATTATTCTAGTAATTCTAGTGATGGACATCTCATCAGAGAAGCCAAACTCTATACTCTACCTAAAGTGTATATTTCACTTTTCCATAACTTAGAGCACACATATGCATAATCTTGCTTCCCTGGAAGAATCCTAAACTCTACAAAGGCAAAGATTTTAATATAATGCACCTCCTTATTTCAACACATAGGATAGTGCATTTTACCACTTTAAGGCACATGATAATTATTTACTAAAAGATTAAGAAAATTTATATTTAATTACTTAACTAAGGCATTAAGTAGCAATCAAATTTGTGTAACAGTCCTAATGATATTGTCTCTAGTCTAATATTCCTCTAATTATCTTTCTGACTCAGAAATGTGTCCTTTGAGTAGAGTAATGCAGCAGAAGGACATGCCATAAGTAAAAGTCCTTACTATGCCAGAAATATACTTTATTTTGAATAAATGAATTTGTGTAATACTTAGTATATTGAGAGTGTGTTGATTCATAGATAACTGATAAAATTAAGGGTCTGGAT